>CAUYQU010096115.1:0-87959 GCA_963574635.1 Cheracebus regulus
CAACAGATGCTGGAGAGGATGTGGAGAAATAGGAATGCTTTTACACTGTTGGTGGGAGTGTAAATTAGTTCAACCATTGTGGAAGACAGTGTGGTGATTCCTCAAGGATCTAGAAATAGAAATACCATTTGACCCAGCAATCCCATTACTTTTCAATCCCATTTATATCCAAAGTACTATAAATAATTCTATTATAAAGATACATGCACACGTTATGTTTATTGTGGCACTGTTCACAATAGCAAAGACTTGGAACCAATCCAAATGCCCATCAATGATGACTGGATAAAGAAAATGTGGCACATATACACCATGGAATAATGTGCAGCCATAAAAAAGGAGGAGTTCATGTCCTTTGCAGGGACATGAATGAAACTGGAAACCATCATTCTCAGCAAACTGACACAAGAACAGAAAACCAAACACCGCATGTTCTCACTCATAAGTGGGTGTTGAACAATGAGAACACATGGACACAGGGAGAGGAACACCACACACCAGTTCCCGCCAGAGGTTGGGGGAGGTTAAGGGAGGGATATTTACACATACTTCTTTTGTACTAACTTAAAGAGATGAAATGTGTCACGTTCCAAATTATAGTCACCCCTCCCTGACCAGTGCCCTTCCTAAGGCTTAGTACAGGTAGTCATTTGTTGAATGTTTGAAAAAATGAATAAATAAAGGAGTAAACATTCTGGAAGCAATATTGAAAAATCCTGAAAGGGCAGTCTTCTTTGTTTATAATGATAACAGATGTTGTCTACAGTCTCTCTGGATGCTGGACTTAAAGGACTTGAGCTAGCAAGCATTGGTGCTGATGTCAAAGTCAGGATCAGTACTGACACCATGCTAATGCTGCATAACAGACCAACCCCAAGCTCAGCGGCTTCAATAATCAGTATTTATTTTCATAATCATGGGTTTGCAGGCTGATTACAGTATGGCTGATCTAGACTGGCCTTAGTGAGGTGGCTCTGCTTCAGGCTACCTGTTGACTGGGCATAGCTCTAGGCCACAGGATAGCCTCAGATCTATTTGACATGTTTCTTTTGGGATCCAGTCTGAAGTGGCAGCATCTACCTGGCACATGAACTTCTCGTGGCAGGTCATTGTAGTGCAGAAAGAAAAAAAAAACTCAATTGCACCAGCCAGAACATTTCAAGCCTCTGATTACATCACATTCACTCACATGTCATTGAATCAAACAAGTCATATCGTCCACCCAAACAAGTCATATTTTCAACCCAAAAGTAAAGAAGTGGGGAAGTACACTCTATAGATCACAAGGCCATGGAAAGGGTGTACAAGTAAAATTCTGTTATATAGTAGTAAAGAGTTGGAAACAAAAATTTAGTCTATCACTTAGAAGCCATAGGGGTAAAGCGGAGGAAATAGATAAGTGAGCTGTTAAGGAGGAGCTGGAAGTGGAGAGAGAAGGGGGAGAAACCATGCTACATCTAGGTTACTGGGTTGGGGTTTTAATCCCATGAAAGGGCAAGAGCCACCACAGTAGAGTCATCCCAAGGCATCACAAACATCCTGCAATGCAAAAATGTCACAGTAGCACATAATGTACGCTGTAATTGTGCGGAAAGATGTAATTTCCTGAGAGCTATTAGGCCTGCTGATGAGAGTAGAGAACAGACAAGCTACATGGAGGTGTAAGTGTAGGATGTTGCCTAGATTCCTGCACCAGCGGTGTAACTCCAGGCACCCCAGGCCAGCTCACTACTCACTCTACTGCCCCCTGACCTCTGCTCCCTGGCTTCACCTGGTCATCAGTGATTTTCTCTAAGCTAAGTCCAATGGACACTTACAAGACCTTCTGTTACTTTTATCATCTGTACCCTGTGACACTGTCAATCATGTCCTCCCTGAAAGTCCCCATCCTCTTGTATTCTGTCTTGTAATTCTCATTTGCATTTTCCTCCTGTCTCCCAGAATTTCTTCTTGGCATCTTCTCCAGGTTCATTCAAATTTTCAAGGAGGAAAATGTTGGCTACTGAGCTAGAGAAAAGAAGTGTTTGGCAGTAAATGGTCCAAAAATATTTTGTCTTGGAAGCAACTGGAGCCTCACTCTAACAATGCCTGCTGTAAAATGGAATATGGATAGTGAGCTCATCTGGGACAAACTGCCATATTTGAACAATGACACCCCCCACCGCCCCGTCTCGCAATAATTAATAGAGATGCAAGCTCAAGCCAGTATTGGCCACATCATCATTTCCACCTCCCTTCTGAGTTCCTTGAGGGTAGGCTTTGTATTAAATAATCTAAGTCTCCTATCCAGCCAGCCCCAACACAGGGCCTGGCAAGTGGTAGGTATGCTGTATTGATTGTATCCAGTTATATTCAGTATATATTATATTGGATTAATCTCTCTATATATCACATTCTGTCACACATAATATTTGCATATTTTACTGTAAATACATTTATATATTTTTATATTATTTTTATGTTATTTTATATATTTTTACATAATTTTGTATTTGTTATATATAGAATTTAAGATATAAAATTATATAAAATGTTATATGTTTTATGTAAATATATTTGTGTAACTTTTACATAATTATTTTTAATTTTGCATAATTTATATACAATATTATATATAATATTTATCAACATAATATATAACATTGATATGTAAATTACATATTAATATTATATATATTTATTGTATATATTTATAATGTTAATAAATATTAAATTATTTATTGCATATACAGAGGGGAGAGGGGCACGGCTTTAAGCTGAAAAATATAAAATGTGCTTCCCCATCATAACAACCTCCCACCTACCTTTTCACTGTATCTCCCCTCACCTTTCACCTGCCTGCACGCCACTAAAATCACTCTCATGTTAATCTAACTGAATATACCTCTGTGCCTTAGCTCCACCTTCCTTCCTCATTCAAAGTTCAGCTCCAATGATGCTTCTTCCATGAAGCCTTTCCTGATTTCCCAGCAAGAAGCAACTACTTGGCCTCTGAACTCCTTTAGCCCTTTCTCCAAATCTCTTCAGGGCATGTACCACTCTCAGCCTTGTATCACTGGCAGTGGGTTCTGCCCACTGCTTGTAGACTTCCCCACTCTCAGCCTTGTATCACTGGCAATGGGTTCTGCCCACTGCTTGTAGACTTCCCCACTATCAGCCTTGTATCCCTGGCAGTGGGTTCTGCCCACTGCTTGTAGACTTTCCCACTATCAGCCTTGTATTACTGGTAGTGGGTTCTGCCCACTGCTTGTAGACTTCCCCACTTGATTGCCAGTTCCTTGCAGCCAGGAGTTTGTTTCAAGTTTTGACTTACTCGAGTATTGAGCCAATCATTTGAATAGAGCAGGTTCTCAAAAAATCAATAAACAGTTGAATAGCAAACACAGTGAGGTAGGGGTGGCAATCTCAGATAAACACTTACATGTTCTTAAAAACTCCTATTCCTGGCACAGTGGCTCATGCCTGTAATCCCAGCACTTTGAGAGGCTGCAGTGGGTGGATCATGGGGGTCAGGAGTTCGAGATCAGCCTGGCCAACATAGTGAAACCCCATCTCTTCTAAAAATACAATAATTAGCCAGGCATGGTGGTACGTGCCTGTAGTCCCAGCTACTTAGAAGGCTGAGGCAGGAGAATCATTTGAACCCAGGAGGTGGAGGTTGCAGTGAAAATGCAAGTGAGATTGTGCCACTGTACTCCAGCCTGGGTGTCAAAACAAACAAAAAACAACTCCTATTCCAAGTTTGTAGTTTTGGAAAAAGAAAAGTAAAATCAGTCTTAATTGAATCCATCTCCTTTCTGCAGAATTATTTTGTGGTCTCTTTCATTGGGCCAATTACATTTATGAAGATGAATTATGACAGGCGAAAACCCACTTTTGCATGGTTACTGTGTGCTAACTATGTAATTAGTGGCCAGTGACTAGAGGGGAGTTTGTTGGATATTTCCATAAGAGAAAACACATTATGATCCATAAAAAACAATGAGCAATGATAATTTCATTTTTATTGGTCATTTAAAAACATTCACTGATGATTCTCCCCATGCTTAATAGGCATATGTTTGCTTCCTTCAAAATATATCCATAAACTTGTTGCAAAAAGCACCGTTACATAATCGTTCAGCCTTGCTTCCATTATGAAACATAAATGAAAGACTTTCAAAGACAAAAAGTGCAGAGTGGATCAAGGGCGTTGAAACAGGTGGTAGCAGTTATCCTGAATCAGCAGGGCTTCCCTGGGAACCTGGCATGAGCCAGGCCCAGGACTAACTGCTGCATTGTTCTCAAGCCAAGGGAGTTTTACACCTGAGAGGGTTTATTCTGTTTTGCATTTGAATTAGAAAAGGAATAAGTCCCTGTAACCAGCATTCCATCCTTTCCATAGATAATCAAGAGGGTAGCTGGAAGTCCTTTCAAGGGACCTGGACCTCAAGGCCAGGCCAAAGACAGGTGCATAGCAGGTGATAGGAGATCTGAACTACATAAATGAATGATGAAGGCTGGGTGTCCGATGAGTGAATGGTTAGTTGGATGGATGGCTGGATGGATGGATGCTGGATGGATGGATGGACTCAGTTGAATTGAATCTCAGTTGGATTGAATGGAACGTCCCCACATCCTATCCCTTAAGATTCTGGCAGAGACAGCAGACCACCCTGCCACTGGTTCCCAGCTCTTCTGGAAAGAGGACCAGATTCTTGGGTACCCACAGAGGCAGTTACAGCCTCCAGGGCTGCCTCTCAAAATCAGAAAGGAAAACTATTTCATGTGTTTTCAAAACCACTTTAAAAAATTATTTCAATCTTCCTAACTGGAAATTAAACCCTCTGCATGAAAGGCCTTTTTTTCTTCCTTTGTGTTCCTTTTGACCATGCAATTTCTGTTCTCTGGCCCCTGACCGACCCCGGGACCCAAGGTCCACTTTCCTATTGTGCACAAGGCCAGAAACCCATCGAGGAGGTACATGGAGATTAAGGAGCTAATGACAGCTCTCAGAAGGAAGAATCCAGCTCACAGGCCTTTGGGACATGCTGATTTCTTTCCAGAAACAGGATCCATCAATTTACTTGTGCTTTGAAGTGCTTGGAAGCCTGACAAATTTTCTGAGCCTGGTATGTATGTGTATGCGTGTATGCATTTATATGTGAGACCAAAAGGGTGTGTATGCATGTGCGATTGGTTATATGTGTGAATGTGTATATATGACTGTTTGTGTGTGTGAAAGTGTGTGTGTTTACACATGTATAGGTGTGTGTTTATGCATGAGACTAGAAGCATGTGTATGCATGTTCGTGCTTGCACACATGTACATGCATGTATGTATGTATATGTATGTGTAAAAGTATATTTATATGTGCTGTGCACATGTACATATGCACACGTGACTGTGTGAGTGTGTTGCCACTGAGTATCTGTGTTATCTCCAGAATTCTCCCTGTGTGAGGCAAGTGGAGAGGAGGGAGGACGGGAAAGCTCCAGGGCTTGTCCCCTCCTTCTGAGCATCAGGAAGGCTGGTGACAGCCAGCAGTCAGGTGGGCCAAGCCCCTGTTTGCATGTTAGCCCTAGCCGAGCTCCAGGTGATGCAGCCTCTCCCTCCTGCACCAGCAACCTCGGTTCTGCCAGCACCTGTGGTTCCTGCAGCTGCAGCCTGGCCTCCACACTGCCGTGGGCTGCCCACCGTCTGCCCTTTCTCCTGTTTCCTACATTGCACCTGGCTTTCTCCTGCTCTCCAAACATTTCCAGCCTGTACTGCTCTCTGATACTGGGTAGCAGCCTTAGAACCAATATTTGTCCCGGGAAGATCATGTTGGGAGTGTGATGAGCCCAAACCACTCATCCCTGTTGGCCTGGCCACAGCTCTAAGGTCCCATCCTCCTGGATGTAATCAAAGCATTGTCCTGGACTAAAAAGGATCAGACATTCTTCTGCCTAACCCTCGGGAGTAGGTTTGGAATGATACCCATTGGTGAAATGTGTCCATGAGACTTTCCCAACAAGGGGAGGGCAAAGACAAGATGGTAAAAAAGAATGCTCACTATCATGACTTGGGTTCTAGGAAATGCCTTGCTTTCATCAATGGAGTAGATGATTTTTCTCTGTTTTCTGACTTTCTTTTCCTTATTACTCATTTATTCATTAATGCATTTGCTTTTTAATTCAACAAACATTTACTGAGCACCTAAAGAAGCCAGTGGGTCAGAGTGGTTACCTGAGGAACAAGGAGCCCTGGGCTCAAATCCTAGCTTTAACATTTCCACGTAACCTCTCTGAACCCCCTTACCTTACCTGTTAAATGGGAATAATATAGTATCTGTCTCGTAAGATTGTCTGAAGATTGAACAAAGTCATGCTTTAAACCCCCCAATAAATGTCGCAACTATTACTGATGATGTGGTGATTGTCATTATTACTTTTTTTCATTTTTGAGATGGAGTCTCACTGTCACCCAGGCTGGAGTGCAGAGGCATGATCTCAGCTCACTGCAACCTCCACTGCCCTGGTTTGAGCAATTCTCCTGCTTCAGCCTCCCAAGTAGCTGGGATTACGGTGTGTGCCACCATCCTTGGCTAATTTTTTTTTTTTTTTTTGGATTTTTGGAAGAGACAGGATTTCTCCATGTTGGCCAGGCTGGTCTCGAACTTCTGACCATAAGTGATCCAGCCGCTTCACCCTCCCAAAGTGCTGGGGTTACAGGTATGAGCCACCACGCTTGGCGTGTCATTACTTTGAGCCAAATAATGAGTTGTTGCTGTAGAAACAGAAGTGAATAACCTTGCCACTGCCCCATAGGAGCTCACAGGCCAGTTGCCAAAGCAGATATGAAAAACACGCCAGTGATGGTTAGAAGCCAAATGGTGAAAATGGAACTGTGGGGATTCCAGAAGAGAAGCCCATTCATTCAACCTGGGAGAACAGAGAAGGCTCCCTGGAGGAGGCAGATTCATTCAAGTTGGACCTCGAATGAGATTTAAGATTTGAATAGTCAGAGAAGGGGAAGAAAGACGTACTGAGCAGACAGAAGAGGTACTGTGTGGAGTGGCCAAAGCATCAGTGCAAGACTGCATCCATACAAAAGATAGTTATGTGGTCAGGTTGCAGAGGGCCTTGAATGCCAAGCCAGGTGGGGTCTGTTGGTTTTATTCTCCTGGGCCATGGGGAGTGGTTCCAACATCTCAAACAAAAGAAGGATTGAATCTGATCATTATCTAGGATAAAACGTGCCATTATAAAAACGAATACGCCTACCCAAGACTGAGAAATATTGGCTGGAATAAGTGACCAGATTTTCAACTCTTTGCTTGTGGGGGTTTGCTTCCTGCCATAGGCAAAGGGGCCAAGAAGGATGATGTCACAGGGGCCATGGGATGCCTCATGTTCAGAGCAGGCAGCCAAATCGTGCTTACCAGGGACCAAGCGGCAGGGGAGACGAAGAAAGCATTTAGCACCATATACCAAGCCTCCTCCAATCTCTACAGCCCCAGTGGGCTCCTCGAGATCTGGGGAGACTATAGAAGGGAAACTGAGGCACCGAGGTACTAATAATATGCAAGTTGGAGCTAGAGAGTCCTGAATCTGAATCCCCTTTTCTACCCATTAACTAGTTGTGCGACCCCAGGGACAAATTGCTTAACTTTTCTGAGGCCCCATTTTCTCATCTGCAAAACAGGATATTTAAGTGACTATTGGCCGGGTGTGGTGGCTCATGCCTGTAATCCCAACACTTTGGGAGGCCAAGGCGGGTGGATCATCTGAGTTCTGGAGTTTGAGACCAGCCTGGCTAATATGGTGAAACCTCATCTCTATTAAAAATACAAAAAAAAACCAAAATTAGCTGAGTGGTGGTGGGGTGCCTGTAATCACAGCTACTTGGGAGCGGGAGGCAGGAGAATCGCTTGAACCTGGGAGGCAGAGGTAGCAGTGAGCCGAGATCATGCCGTTGCACTTCAGCCTGGGTGACGAGAGTGAAACTCCATCTCAATAATAGTAATAATAATAATAGTGATTGTTTCACAGGGTGATAGGAAGGTTGCAGTGAGAGAATAAGAGCTCCAGAGACTTTGGAAAGACTCAGCACATAGGCTTTCTTACCCTTTCATTTTCCCTTCCTCCCTTAGTCCTTTTGCTGATCATACTCTGACCAGGCTGCAATCCACCCCAGGACTAGCCAGAGAAGAGTGGGAATGAAAAGTGTAGATGTTTGCCTGGGAGGGTTATAGTCAGAGAAAACCAAAGCATATCATGTATTTTTCACCAATTCTCTGAAGAGGGTAAGATATGCATCATACCTCTTTTTTTCTAAGACCTTTGAAATTTTAGCTATAAATGGTAAAACACACCAATGAATTTCCCCATGAATATTTATTGAAATGGCACTTTTAATACAAAGCCATTTGAAAAGTGAACCTCCAAGGAAAATGCATTTTGTGCAGCCATTGATCTTAAAATATTTACTATGAATATGCTCATCCTAGAAATATTACACACTGCTTTTTATTATTTGTTCTGGATGAAATTGCAGGGATTTGGCTTAGATGGTTTTTACAAGATAAACAGTATTGGCAAGATGATTTTCTGGACTCTATTCAAATTTCTTTCTTTCCAGTCTTTGATTTGCTGGTTTCTGGCAATTTTTTCAAAGATGTCTCTGGGATTTGCAAACAGCTAGTGAATGGGAGCTAAACACACATCTGCTAACAGGTAAGTTATGAACATAGATAATTAGAGAAATATGGATACTTGAGCTAGAACAATCTTAGCAGTTGTCTGGTCTGATGCCTTTACTTATACACGAAGGTGCCCTGAATGCTATTTCTCACCCCTCTCACTGGATTGGCAAAAGTTGAAAAGAGTAATAACTCTTAAAATCTTTAAAGATGCAGGAAATAAGTATTTCAGACATGGCTGGTGGCGGGAATATGAATTGCTAGACATTTTGGAGAGCAGACCACCCATATCAGTTAAAATTAAAACTAGACAAACCCTTTGAATCAGCAATTTTACTTCTGGGAATCTGTCCTCTAGAACAAAAAGCACTAGCATGTAAACGTCTGTGTAGAGTAATGCTTGTCGCAGCAGAGTTTGTGTGGTGCCTGCTGTAGCATCTGAAAACAGCCCAGATATCTATCAAAAGGGAAATGGGTGAATACGTTGTTCCCCAATTCTGTAGACCAGTAGTCTCTAAGTAGTTCTGATTGCTCATTTGATGATAGCATGCACTTCCAAAAGATGGATATTTATTTGCATGTGTGAATACCTTAAGTGTAGGATAAACAAGAAGAAGAAAAAAATTTTAAAGAGAAGAGAGCCAAATAAATAGAGATAAAAATTTGAATATTTTTTCCTGCTGTCAGTACAGTGTATACACCTCATTTTGGAGATTCCTAACTAGAGAATTTTAGATTGCCTTCTAAAGGAATGAGTGTCATGCATCATTTACTGGCAAATTAAATAGAAAACACAGCAAAATCATTTTATCACATTTTGGAAAAAACAAATGATGGCCCCCCCAATTTTTTATCTATGTCTATAGACATATGGATACAGACATAAATATAGATATATACACATATGCTTTTATATATTTATATGAGAATAGATAATGACGTGAATGGATAATACCAGGCTGTCACTGGTTACTATCTCAGGAGGCTGAACAGGAAAGTAGGAAAAGGAGAAGAATTGGGGGAAAATAAGATATTCATAAAAACTACAGGCTGGGCGCAGTGGCTCACGCCTGTAACTCCAGCACTTTGGGAGGCCAATGAGTGGATCAGTTGAGGTCAGGAGTTTGAGACCAGCCTGGCCAACATGATCTATACTAAAAATACAAAAATTTGTCAAGGCGCAGTGGCACACACCTATAATTCCAGCACTTTGGGAGGCTGAGGTTGGCAGATCACCTGAGGTCAGGAGTTTGAGATGAGCCTGGTCAAGATGGTAAAACTCCATCTCTGCTAAAAATACAAAAATTAGCTGGGCACAGTGACACATGCCTATAATCCCAGCTAGTTGGGAGACTGAAGCAGGAGAATCACTTGAACCCAAGAGGTGGAGGTTGCAGTGAGCCAAGATCAGGCCACTGCATTCCAGCCTGGGCAACAGAGCAAGACTCCGTCTCAAAAAAAAAAAAAAAAAATAGCCGGGTGTGGTGGCACGTGCCTGTATTCCCAGCCACTTGGGAGGCTGAGATAGGAGAATCACCTGAGCCCAGGAGGTGGAGGTTGCAGTGAGCTAAGCTTGCACCACTGCACTCCAGCCTAGGTGACAAAGCAAGATCCCATCTCAAAAAACAAATGAATAAAAAGACTACAGAAAAATGGAAAAATATTCACGACATAATGTTAAATAAAAAAGAAAAATGTCTATCTATTACATTTGTTCATACAGGTAAAAAGTAAAATTAGCAGGGAAAGGGAGAAGAAGGCCATATGAACAAATGGAAGAACATATTTGATTAAGTGCACAATTTTTGTCTTGGGTATTGGCGGTCATTTTAATATTAACATGAACAGACACTATCTCAGCCTCTCTCTGGGTTATTTACTTCTCGAATCTCCTTCTCTCAGCACAATGGTGCCATTCAGTGGTCTCTGCAGTGATGGTCTGCATGCCCACATCTATGCTCTGTGGGCCCCACATTCCTGTGTCTTCATTTTGCACGGCTAACATACAGACAGGGGTCTCCCAGGCCCAAGTCCAAGTGACCAAAAGGAGAATCCAATTGCCCAGCTCTGGTCAGGGGGCCCCAGTAAGTCCCACGAGCTCTGGCCAAGGAAACAGTGTCGTGAAGTCAAACCCAGATGTCAGCTCCGCTGCCCTGTTTGAGTGATAGTTCTCAGGGAAAATGACAGAGTCTTCCAAAGATGCATAGCCAGTTAGAGGTAAGGACAGTTATAGAGTCTGAGTTCCCCAGACCCAAGGTGGAATCTCCTTGGAGTTGCTCATTCTCCACATCCAAGGACTGGTAACCCTAAGAAGGACTTCCTCAGTGATTTATGGGATTTAGAGAAGCAAGAGGTGTCAAAATGGGACATAGAAAAACAGCAGTGGCTCAGACAGCAGAATGTGGCTTTTAAAAATTTTTTTTGAGGCCGAGTCTCACCTCTGTCACCCAGGCTGGAGTACAGTGACACGATCTCAGCTCACTACAACCTCTGCCTCCTGGGTTCAAGCAATTCTCTGCCTCAGCCTCCCAGGTAGCTGGGATTACAGGTACCCACCACCACACCCAGCTAATTTTTTTGTATTTTTAGTGGAGACGGGGTTTTACCATCTTGGCCAGGCTGGTCTTAAACTCCTGACTTCATGATCCACCTGTCTTGGCCTCCCAGATTTCTGGGATTACAGGTGTGAGCCACTGCACCTGGCACCAGAATGTGACTTTTTTAAAGAAGTGAAAGTAGATGAGGGTGTCGGGCTTATTTCCATCTGTTGTCCTTCAGTGACTGAAAATCTGCATAGAACAGTTTGATTATGGCGTCCACTGGCCAGTACAGCTCTCAGACCTCAGCATTTCCTTTCTTTCTGTGTGTAAAAATCCTCTTCTTGGCCCCAGGCCTTGGCCTGATCCTGAGAAGAGTAAAAAGGCTCAGCCCACTGAAAGAGAGAGAGAGAGAATGAGAGAGAGAGAGAAGAACAAAAGAAAGGTCCTGACTGGCAGAGGGCTCTGCTGTTACCTGGGGAGCTGAGGTTGGGATAAGCCCTGCTCAGCGCTCAGACGGGCAGGAGCCTGCACCAGGTCCAGGCTACTTCCTTGATGAGAACTTGATTGTGCCAGAAATGGCCCCACTGCCCTTGGTTACTGGGCCATTTGAGGGGAAAATTGAATTATAATCCTAACATCCCTTGTACATCTGGAAATTTGTCATAATAATTAAATGCTAATAAGGCAAGAGAGATTAAATGGATAGTTTCCTTAAAGATTACACTCCACCACCCAAGGTCAGGTAGAAATTATAAGTAATGTAGTGGTGTAGTCAGATCGCTCCAGCTGAATAAATGTCACGATGAAAGCAAGGAGTCATTCAGTTTTCTATATTTGAATATCTCATTAGAGTCTGTGTCATTCAGAGACGTATTGGGTGGCAGAAAGGTGACATTTAAGGTCTCTCATGGAAAGCCAAGCCCTTAATTATCTGATGGAGGTTAATGTGGCCACAGAACAGGGGGAGTCTGGGTGTAACAGGGGATAATGGATTGTGCTAAGAGCAGGTTTTGTGGATGGACCCATAGAATTGGCCACCCCAGTAGGAGGTCTGGGCAGAGTTTTCCTGCTTTTCTTTTCCCTTACCAAGGTGAATGTGGGGACCAGGAGCATTCTCCTTGTCATGAAGAAGGGATGACCACAGTTTTAAGGAAAGAAAGTGCAGGAAATGAGCTCTCTGCCACAACCATGATGTGGGCAGGCCAGCCAGCCTATAGGCCTGGAAAGGCTTTGCTGAGGATGCTGAAGGTTGCCATGTAGCATGTGCAGGGGCAAGGGTAAGTGCATGTGGCAGCAATGTGGACTGTGACTCTAGTGTAGGAGGCCTTCCATGGGAGTATAGTAGGTAGCCATGAAAATCCCTCCATAAGTGCCCTGCCTCTCAGGATTCATGCCCTTGTGTGATCCCCTCCCCTGGATGTGGGCTGGACCTAGTGATGTACTTCTAACAAATACAATATGATAAAAGTGATGTGATGTCACTTCCAAGATTCAGTTACCAAAACCCTGCCTTGCTTGCACTCTCTCTGGCTCTTCTCACTTGCTCACACTGATGAAGCCAGCCACTGTGTTGTGAGATACCCTGTGGAGAGGCCCAGGTGGCAGGGAACTGAGGGTGGCTTCTGACCAACAACCAGCAAGATGTCCTCAGTCTGACAGCCTCCAAGAAATTCAATCTTGCCATTATGCTACGTGAGCCATCTTGGAAGTGTGTTCTTCCCCAGGTGAACTTTCAGCTGAGACTGCAGCCAAGGCCAACTTCTTGTTTACAGCCTCATGAGAGTCACTGAGCCCAAAAAACATGGCTAAGCTATGCCTACATTCTTGACCTGCAGTAACCCTGAGTTAACAAATATTTATTTTAAGTCATGGGTTTAAGCTGTGGCTAAGTTCTGGGGTAGTTTGTTACATGGCAGCGGGTAACTAATACAAGGACTTTATGAATTTATGACTTTAAGACTTTATGATAATACTGGGATGGGAGGCCTCAGGTTGACCAGTAGGCAGACCCTCCTTGCTGTGTCTCTGCATTCTTGCCCTTGACCTATACCAGGGATAGGAAGGTTCTTCCTATATCTAACGTTAAGAGTGGGGTCTTTGTGTCATACCTTGGGGCCTACAATAGATAGGTGGCTAATATTAAAAGAAAAAAAAAGTTTTGCTAAAGGTTTAATGAACTTTAGGTAATGAGCTACAGAACCAGAAGAGGTAGAGAAGCTGCTGTTTCTCACCTACCCCAAGGCAAAAAAAGAACAGTGGCCATCTGCAGTGGAGACTCTGAGTTGGAGCAAAGGTGTGGACTGTGCCATTAAACTACTGTTCTGAAAATTCATGAACAGGGATTTTGACAGATATCCTGACAACTTGTTTCCTATTCCTCAAGAGTTAGGAGCAAGTGGTTGGATCAAGAACTGTGGCAGCTCAGAACAATTCTCCAGCAAAATTTGGTGGCTGCCATATTTCTTTGCCTTTTACACCTGCAGCACTAAACAATTATAGCACAACTCAGTTCCCGAGCCTCTCAATAAACAGCTGATGGAAAAACTCAACCAGCTATCTTTAGCAACATCTCTTCAGCTTGTAAATAGGAAGAGCAAGGTCCTATTTTTCCAGGAAGATATTTTCTTGGAAAACTTTAAAAGCCAGGTGATGCAGAATTTTAATCCATCCCCCCTTCTATTCCATTAACATTTCTTGTGCCTCCTGTATGCCAGGGCCTGTGCTAAGGGGCCAAGGTTACAAAGATAAATACAAAATACAATACTATCCCTGCCTCTACTGGCTTAAACATATAATGAAGGCAATATATAAATATAGCTTTTTGGCTGGGCGTGGTAGCTCACGCCTGTAATCCTAGTGGGCGTGGGAGGCCGAGGTAGGTGAATAACCTGAGGTCAGGAGTTCGAGACCAGCCTGGCCAACATGGTGAAACCCCCATCTCTACTAAAAATACAAAAAGTCAGGCATGGTGGCAGGCGCCTGTAATTCCAGCTACTCAGGCGGCTGAGACAGAAGAATCACTTGAACCCAGGAGGTAGAGGTTGCAGTGAGCCGAAATCGCACTACTGCACTCCAGCCTGGGCAACAAAGAGTTAAACTCCATCTCAAAATATAAATATATGTATACACAGCTTTTCAAGTGAGTAAAAAATGTTGGAGAATGGTCTGTGGAATCAAACATGGAAAACAAAGAATGGAAGGAATAAATAAAAATTATTTTTAGGATTTTATTTTTCCTAAGGCAGCATCCATTTTGCAGAGGAGACCTGGCAAAGATTGAGAACCCAGTTCTTGTGAAGTGAAAGTCTATCTGTCATGATATCATTTGCTGAGGCCTATGTTTTGAGCTGGTACAAAAACTGTTCCATGAGATTACATTGTGGATGTGGTAAACAGAACTTTAGAAAGCCCAAGCTAGACGAAGATTGAGGCAATTCTTATTTCAAACTTCTAAGTTAAGATTCAGAGAGGGGAAGACACTTGCCCAAGATCACACAGTGCATAAATTGTCCTTCTAGATTAGAACCTTGGTCTTCTCACTCCAAGCCAGAATTTTTATGATGCTCTTAGGTCACTTGAGAGCATCAAAGATATGGTTTTCATGACCAACAACCTGGTTTTCCTGGTGTTGGGTTAAGCACCAAGGACCTTGTTTTCATGATGGTAGGTTCAGCAAGCACTTACCTTGTTTCTTGAATACGGCTGTACAATCACATACCCACACTCGAAAATGAAAAGAGGCATTTTTTCTCTTTTCAGTTTTTTTCTGGACAAAAAACTGGACTGAAAGATAGAAAGTAGATGGGAAACTTAGAAGGAACCCACAGCCTAGGACCTAGCTGGGAATTCTGCCTCAGAAATACTGGTGCTTCTTACTGAGAATGGGTGGAATTTGGGGACAGGATGGGGCCAGGGGGTAATTAACAGGGTCATTATTAAGACGTCACACCCAAGACAGCGGGTAGGATGGTTGACACCTCCACAATTCTCCCCTATTTTCATGGACGCACAATCACTAAAATTTTGATAAAAACCCAACCCATGAAAAATATAGCAAAATCAACAAATGAAAAAACTTAACACCCAAGAAAAGAGAGTTGATAGAGCAAGCAAGACAGAACACTTACATAAATATATTTAATATCTTCAGAGAGAGGCGAAAGAGTATCATGGCCATGAAACACATCCAGATTGTTATAAAAATCAACTAGAGGTCTCAGGAAAAAAAAAAACATATCAAAATCTATAGGTGTGTTGAAGAGAAGAATTTGCACAGTGATGTGCAAATTGTAAACTTTCACTATCAAAGTAAAGAATTCTCCCAGGACCCAGTGCAATGGGATTGAGAGATAAAAAGTATGGAAAAAGAGCTGAGTGTGGAAACTGGATTCTTGCGTTCCAACACCAGTGCCAGAATGAGATATTAAAGAAAAGAGATGGTAATATTCAAAGAGATAGTAGCTAATATGCACTAAAATTAAAGAAATCCAGACATTGAAAGATGTACTATGTATAGAGTGGAATAAATTTTTAAAAATAATACAGATCTGGCCAATATAAACTGAGAATGTTCTTTTAGCTTCACAAGTAGGTGATTCTGCTAATGTCAATGCAGTGGGTTGAGGACATTAGCGCTGAACTCATTATTATGACTTGGATATCACCTGATCCTCTTGAATGGTGCTTCAAGACATCCACTACGTGCAATAAGATCCAATGGCCAATGCTTCTCTATGGACCATAAAGCATGCTCTGACTGCTGGACTTTGCCCTTATTGGTGTTGTGGTGTACAAATGATCCCCACCTCCTGCAGTTCATGCCTTTGTGTAACCCTCTCCCCTTGAATGTGGCCAGGGCCTTTGACTCACTTCTAACAAGTAGAACATGGCAAAGACGAAGGGATGTCACTCCTGTGGTTACATTATGAATGTAAGACTGTCTCATTCTCTGGCTGGCCTTGAAGAAGCAAACAGCCATGTGGTGAACTGCCTATGGAGACACCCACATGTCAAGGAATAGTGGATGGTCTCTAGAAGCTGAAGGCCTCAGTCCTGCAACAACACACAACTTAATTCTGTCAACAATCTTAAGTGAGTTTGGATTCTTCCTGGCCACATCTGCAGATCAAAGCACAGTCTTGCTGACATCTTGATTGCAGCCTGATGAGATCCTGAAGCAGAGAATCCAGTTAAGCCATGCCCAGGCTCCGGACCCACAGAAACTGTGGAATGATAAATGTGTGTTGTTTTAAGGTGTTCAATTTGTGGTCATTTGTTGCTCAGCAACAGAAAACAAACACAGGTGATTCTGGTGAGGGATGATTTCAACCTTTGGCAAGTCCTATGGTACAACTGGATGGCTGAAGGCTTGGAAAGCATCTGTATTAGCACCACTATTCTGCTTCCCTGGGCTTCCTCCTAGACACATACTAAATGTGTGCCCTGCCTTCCAAAGTGAGGGTAGATTATTCTGTCATCCGGATACCATAGTTCTGACTGTGGGAGGAAAAATTATCTAAGTGACTTGATGCCAAGGCCCAAGTGACCAAGCTCTTGTCACTTGTAATGCTCAGGATGGCTGGCATTGGATTCAGGGGAGCAGCTGTCTGCAACTAGAGCTCTTACAAATACATACATACTTCTGGGCTCAGATTCACCAAAGATTCTTGCCTATTCATTAATATCTTGGAATAACAGGATCTTTCTTTGTCTGGGTTTGGTGACTTGGGAGGAAAACTCTGGGCTCCTATCTTATGGTATAATGGTCCATCTCACTGACTTCCCTTCTTTGGAAAGGGATTTTTTCTTCTGAGCAGGTTGTCAAGTAGTGGGGATGCTTGATAAATGGCTCTTAAAAGTGAACTCAGTTGCCCAACAAAATGTATTCTGGCAAAGAATGAGCAGTGAAATTAATGGACTTGCTTCCAAATGAGCTCTCTGTGCACGCTTGTCTCATTTCCAGCAACTTCCTGAAGAATTATAGGTATGCAGTGTGGGGCCAATCAGGTGGTTTAGTGGAAAGAATCCACCTTCCAGTCCCAGCTCCACCCCTCCTTCCCACAGCATGACCTCGTATGAGACCCTTCCCCATTCCAAATCTCATTTTACGCTTCTATAAAATAGAGCAGTTAAATTTTGGCCAACTCAGTCTCAGAAACCACATTTTCTCTTTCCTCCACATGAAAATAATAATGTTCACCTCACTGAGCCACATGTGAGATGATGTTTGTGGAACTTTGTGACCCATAAGAATTTCGTTCACTGTTATTAATCATTGTTATCCACACCTTCAAGCCATGGATCTTTCTGATGTCTGAACCTGAAAAAAAATATCTTATGTACTAAAGACACCTTGGAAAGTTTATGCATTCAGCCCATGGTTATGCTTATAACATCAGCTAGAATTCTTTTTCTTTTTGACATCAAGATTCCTCATTTTATATTGCCTGTCATTAAAGCTGGAACTGCTCATACTTCCCATGGCAGGGACCTGGATGTCTGCAATGTGTCAGCACATTTGGGTCAAGTTCTCAGGAGGGGCCAAAATCTATCTTCAGTCACAAAATGGAGCACTGTGGACAAATATACTCACATAAATTTACTGGCATCCTGGCCTTTTTCTACATATTGTATAGATTTTCATCTTGGCATACTGTATAATAGACATTCCAAGGAGAGTTTGAAGATGGGAAGCCACATATAACTCCCTCTGTTCCTCCAATTTCTGGCACAGTAGGGCTGAAGAGGGAAAGATAGGGGGGAGAACTCACAGTGGCATCATTCACCTCTCCTCCAACAGCAGCAATTCAGCTCTGCCCCAAGCTTGGATTTCCCACTTTGCAAAATCAAAGCTATATGGTTAACCACACCTACCCTCCCTAGAAGAGAGTTTACTGTCTCTAAGCTGTTATTCAAGCATGTCCCCTGAAGGGGCTAAAGGCTCATCCTCAATCCAAGTAATTTATCAAACAGTTCCTTCCAGTACTACATCATATACTCCATGAAAGAAATTACAGTAACTACAAAAGGGCCATACTTTTACAATCATTACAAATTGGAATTCCAGTCCTTTCATTTTTCAAGCAGAGATAATAAATAACCACACCAAAGGGTTAAGCATTAAATGAGACAACTCATGGTCTGGGCTGGGCACCTTAGGAC
Source organism: Cheracebus regulus (assembly GCA_963574635.1). Classification (NCBI taxonomy): domain Eukaryota; kingdom Metazoa; phylum Chordata; class Mammalia; order Primates; family Pitheciidae; genus Cheracebus; species Cheracebus regulus. The sequence goes on from CAUYQU010096115.1 coordinate 18,365, forward strand.
TTATTTTCTATGACTATATGGGTAACCTCGCCATGTACCAACTTAAAAATGCTACTTGTCTTGGCTGACTAAGCACAGGTTTTTACTGAGCACTTTGCACTCAGCTCCATTCTTGTGAAAAGTTACTTCCCAATCCTACAAGCTCAGGCTGGACTGAGTTTCAGGCTTTGTCTACATCAGCCACAGGGATAGAGAATGTCAGAGACCCAGGGCTTTTCAATCCAACCCATTTGCACCATGTTCTGAGTTATAAGTAACAGAAATTAAACTCAACCCAACTTAAACAATAAACAGAATTTATTAGCTCATGTAACAAAAAAAGTCTAGAGGTAAGGCCAATCTCAAGCAAGGCTTGATCCCCTACTTAACAATTTCACCGAGGACTTTATTTCTTCCTGCCTCTTGACTCTCCCTTCAGTGGTGTCAGCTTCACACTGGGTGATTCCTGGTCATGACCCCAAGGCCTAAGGTGGTCACCTTCAAGACCCAGGAATACTACTACCTTCTTCACATTCAACAGGGGAATTAAAAGAGCTTCTACCCAGCATCCCCAAAAGTTTTGAAATTCCCTCTGACTGCGTTGTCTTAACTCACAAGATCATACCTAACCCAGTCACCATAGGTGTCATTGGCTTAGTCCAGGACATGTATTCTACCCCTGGAGAGGCTCTAGCAGGTCATGTGAATCCCCAAACAGAAATGAGGGGCTGCTGGAAATGGAAATGGGGGAATGAATGTGGATGCAACCAGTAAGACCTACCATTTCTGATTTTATGGATAGGAAACTGAGATTGGAGATGGGAAAAGCCTTGTCCAAGACGGCAGATTAGAGCTGGGACCACAACCCGGCCCTTCAGTCTGACGACTGTACATTATTTCCATTCCACTTTACCCTCATCTTGTTCAGACCAACTCACCCAATATTGAGTGGTGATAAATAGGATGTCAGACCAATCAGTTTCTCCCTAAAGTGAGATGAACCCCTTTGGAGTCATCACATTTCAGATACCTTCAATGAGTTTCTAAACAAGTCAGCAGAAAACAAACCTGTGTCCCAAGAATTTTTGCAGCCACAAGATCAACCTCAGCACTTCTCTTCTCTTGGGGTCCCCTAAGAACCAAGTGGCTACTGCTATTTTTAAGGGGAAAAGTACATTCTGATATGCAAACATTATCACATATTCATGCACTCAAAATCTAATTTTAGCTGCAAGAGACTTCATTATAAGATGTTCACATAATTAAGCAGCTTCCTTCCTAGGGTTTGGAAGCCTGTCTATTCTTCTCCCTCATTTACACATCACTTGGATTATCAGAATGTGTTTTAGTTTTTTAAAATTACATATTTTGGTTTTTCCAAATTGATCCACAACGGGAGACAAAATCCATAAAAATTACATGTTTTAACACAGGTTTGTGTAACTCCGAAGCCTTGCCATTAAAGTTGGAATCTGTAGACAGTCAGGGTTTCACTGTTTTGTTCTAACTGGTTCCTGTTGCATTCACCACACTTCTGCCCTACCTATAGATGAGCTTTTATTCCTTGGCTGTTTGGGAGAGTATCCTCTACTGAGAAGCTAAGAGCTGTAGAAGAGATCTAACTTGGAGAAAAACAAATGGACTTTCCTGAAAGCACAGACAGATCCCTGTTCCTGTTTCTGATGAGATCTCCTACATAGGCAGACTTGGGATGAAGGCTGTGAGGACCACCAGCAACTGACATGGCCTTTGCTCTTCCTTGCTCATTCCACATCCGGGATCACTCGTCAAGCACCAGGTGCCTTGCCGTATGGAGTCACTCAACATAAACTGGGTGGACCCTGACCCCATCATTCTACTTGCCTGCACTCTTCACTAAGGTACAGAATCATCTACAAGGCCACAGGAGTAGGTGACACGCTACCTGGAGGGAGAAGACATCTCTGGGCATCTGGCAGCAGTGAATGTACCAACCCAACTACCAGGAAAAGCCTGCTGCTGTTGCTCTCGCCAGACACCAGCTCCAGTCCTGGTCAGTCCTCTCTCACACTTTGCCCTTCCCAGCCTCCATGGCTTCTGAGTGTTCTCCCCTAATGATCATCTAAATGGCCTGGGAGAGTGAGGGCCAGAGTGGGAGTAGGCCAGCTTCTCCATTCTCCACTGGCCCACTGCCACACCTCCCATCTCTTTCGAGGATCTAGGTTTGCTCTGGGATGCAGGTCTGCCCTGACTTCCCCTTCCAAGGGCATCTCAATTCCTCCTAATACTAGGGAGAAATAGCCCCATTAGGGGCATTCACATATTGGATGCTGAAGCTATCCTGAGCAATGCACATGATCAAAGACCTTGGTGTTTCTAGTTTTGAGCCGAACTGAGTTGTTGCTATGGGAGGGTCTTCACATTGGTGTGGGTTTGGGGGAATCCCAGGAAGGACTTGGAGGCCACCAAGGGCACAGATGCCCAAACCTACCCCCTGGCCAGGCTGAAGGTGGAGGAAGTTTCTATCTGAGAAAGGGCAGCTCTACTGGGCCCTCCACCCCTTACCTGTGCTCACAAGGGGGCTCTGGGTTCCCCATCATCTGGCTAGGGAGCAGAGGGGTCAAGACATCTCAATGTCCAGTTCTCCCAAATCCCTCATCCTGCCTTCTCCTCCCAATTCAGCTTGGCTCAGGCTAAGGGGGAGGTCTTCCTGACAGCTGGCCCAGGGCAGGATCATGGGGCCTGGCCAGGGTTACCCTAGGCCTGGAGAAGCCACTGAGAGGCTGCCTGAGTTCAGGCCCACCCACCTTCCCCACCTTCACGGGGGCCAGTGTGCAACCAGATCTCCACAATCCTCCCTGCATCTTAGCCACCTTGAGCACTGCTCCCAGGTTGCACCCCTACCCTCCATTCTGGAACCTCCTGGCCTCCACAGCCTCACTTGAGAGCCCAGGATGCATAGCATACATTGACCCCCATCCTAGGCTGGCAGGGCCTGACCTAGAGGTCAGGCTGAGTACTAACTAGCTCTCATGACCCCAGTGTGGGACCTCAGAGAGAGCAGGGCCTCACCTATGGGTGGGGCACCAGTCCCAGGGATCCCCAGGACACAGCCCTTACAATCTCCCCATGCCAACTCCCAAGACCCATCCTGCTGGTGTACAGGTCCCCAGGGGTCCTGGGCTCCCCAGGAACTTCAGCTCCTGCCCTCTTCCTCATGCCCTCACTCTTACACCTTGCTTCTGGGGCATGACTTGAATCTCCAGCTGCCCTGGGGATAGCTGAAGGAAAAAACCAGGCAAGGAGGCCCCATGCCCCAGATGATTGATGTAGGGTGGGTTGAAGGGGGTAGTGGGCAGTGCACAGACTTAATGTGGCTGGTCCTGAGGTCAGTGTCTGTATTGGCTTGGGAGGGGTGGGGGGCAGTTCTCAACTCTGCCCATGGTGCTGCCAGCCCAGTCACAGAGAAAAGAGAGGCAAGGCTGCAGAGTTTGTGGTGCCATGGTCACACCACACACACATTTATGGGATGTCAGACACAAGGCCAGGGCCGCACGGCCCAGCAGCGGCAGTCTTTGTGCCCACCTCCATCCCAATGGTCCTCGCTGCTCAGAGCATAAATGCCCACCCGGCCAGCATCCTGGAGTCAAACACCCTGACGAGCAAGTCTATTCCAGGGCTAGACACAGGAAACCCAGGGCCTCTTAGATCCCAGGGAGTGCACGTGTATCTATGTGAGAGAGACAACCAGCCAGGCTCCAGGAGCACACAGCCTGGCACCTGTGCGTGGTGTCTGTGCATGGCTGTGTTTGCATCTGGGAGCGCCTGGCAAACCCCACGTGGGTGGCTTTGCTACGTCAAGATGGGGCTGTGAGCATGGAGTAGTGTCTGAGTGTGTCTGAGGAGGTGTGGGTGTGTGGCCAGGCGTGTGTGTCCATTTGTGTTCACCTTGTGATGTGTGTCTATTGTGTCCAGGTCTCCTTGTGCAGGAGGCAGCACCAGGGTGGGTCTCCCACCAACCATTCGTCCCGGCGAGGCCACAGACCTGGGCATCGGTGTGGGCTGTGCAGCCCCACGGTGAGATTGCATCACTCAGCAGGGGCGGCGACGTGGGCTGGGCCTATCATCTGGGTACATACTCCCTGGGGAGCCCAGTCCAGTTGTAGTCACGCAGGGCCTGGTCCACCGTCCGGATGTAGCCATTGATCAAGTCCTTCATCTCCGGAGTGAAGGGCTCAGGGTCATGGGAGCGCCGGCCGCGCCGCCGGAAGCTGCCTTCCTTGTTGTTCTCCACGCAGAGCAGCCGCTCCTCGCTCACGGACACGTTGAGGAAGGCCACCATCTCCCGCAGCGTGGGTACCAGGCTGCGCCGCAGCTCCTCATAGTGCACCACCAGCAGCCGCTTCCCGTACTTGAGCCAGTCCAGGACGTGTGAGGACCACCACGAGGCGTAGCTGTTCACAAACTCTGGCCACTCTAGGGTGAGGACAGAGGAGACGCAGAGTCAGGGGCTGGCCCTGCCAGGGCTGCCGGTCCTGAGGGGCTGCTCGGGAGGGGGAAGTGGGCAGGGTTTTCCACTGCCCACTGCCTAGGGGGTCAACCTGGCATTCCCCATGGAGGAGGACCCTTTGGTGGCAGAGCAGTGTGTGTGGTGGGTGGGGGCAGCTATGGGCATCTTGGTGAGATGCAGATGCTGTGCAGGCTCCGTTTGCCATTCCAGGTCCTCCTGTAAAGCTAAGTCAATGTGGTGCCTGATGGGCACATATGTGTCTTGTGGTTTGATTGCCAGTTTGAACCTGTGAAACTGCCGGGCAGTAGACATATGGTGAAACCACAGACAGGGTTGGCCTCGGACTTTTGCAGATAATCTACTTTATGTGCTTTCTTTTCCAGAAAATTAAGAAATTAATTTCTTTGGAGGGGCGTGCAGGGTACAAACATCAGAAGTCATCCCAATAAAAAGTTTCCATAAATGGGGCTACGAACACACCTCAAATGCCATGTGAAGCATTTGCTTTCTCTAATCTTCACAAGGCCTATCCTTGTTTTAGTATGATGAGAAAACTGAGGCTCAGAACACAAGGTAAGTAGCTTTCCCAGGGTTATACGGCTCATAAGAGGCAGAGGAGACATCAGAGATCAGCCTGCCTGACTGTGGGGGGCTGTCCAGGTAGAGATGATGGGGGAAGGGGAAGACTAGAGGCCACGCAGTGGCTGATCCAGTAACAAGCAGACAGGAGCGCAAGCCTGCCTAGCCATGGGCCCCACGTGACTTTTCTCACCCAACTCTGCCTGGACACTGCTTTGTTTCTGACAGACTTCATTTCACATCACTTACCACCCAGACTCTATTCATCACCACCCAAACGCTCAGCTATGCATGCCTTGAGGGCAGAGACCCCGACCCCATTAGCCTGGGATCCTGGTACCTTCCCCGATGCCTGGCACCCAGTAGGACTTCAGCAAGTGTGGGTCAGAGGAGTGACTCCATGAATAAAGCCGCAGTGGGGAACAGGCCAATCTGACCCAGAATCAGACACTTTCGACATTGGGACCCAGATGCTTGTATGCCTCCCAAACTCACAGAGAGTCCTAACCCACCATACGATGCTATTAGAGATAGGGCCTTGGGGAGGTAATGAGGGTCAGATGCTGTCACGAGGGTGAAGCCCTTGTGGTGGAATTAGCGCCTTTATCAGAAGAGACACCAGATAGCTTTTGGGGACATGTGAGGAGAGAGCGAGAAGGCAGCTGTCTCCGAGCCTGGAAACAGTCCCTTCCCAGGAATGGAAGTAGCCAGCACTTTCATCTTGGACTTCCCAGCCTCTAAGACTATGAGAAATAAACGTCTGTGATTTTGCCACCACCCCCTTGCCCCATCCCCCAGTTTTGTGGTATTTTGTTATTGCAGCCCCAGCTGACTACAATACTGAGTGTGAGTCCCAGCTCTGCTACCCACCGCCAAGGCCAGGACCTGCAGCCATGTTCTCTGGGCTCATCTGGAAATTAGGGCTGATGCAATTCCCCCACCAGACACTGAAGAGTCAGTGAGAGGCAGCTTAGGAGGGAATTAACATGCTGAGGTCCGAGCAGAGACGGGGCAGGCACATCATCTCACTGCTCCCTGAATGCACCATGAGGTGCAGGTCTCAAGTCTCATTTTATAAAGGAGGAACCTGGTGCTGAACACAGAGGAAGGTGCAAAGCAGGTCCATGTGCTCTTCTCCCAGCCCTGCATGAGCTCCTGGGCAGAAGCAGAGATGGAAAGAGGTGTGTATTACCCTACTACACACTCATGGAGGCAGAGAAGATTCTTGGTAATCAAGCTGGTATCTAAGTAAAATGCCTCAACATGTGGACCTCAGCAGGCATGGAGGGCAAGGGGAGGAGGTGAACTCAAGTCCAGGTACAGCAGCAGTAAGTCCCTAGCAGGATGGGGTTTGAGTGCCTACCTGTGTCTACTGATCCTGCATCCCTATGGACATCCTGCCTGTACTGACAAGCCCCCCACCCCCACCGCAAGGTCCCTGATTACCTTTGCTCTTCCAGTTGCGGTCAGCGGCATATCCCAGGTGTCCGGCACATTTCCTGTTGAATTCAGCCACTAGGGACCTATATGGGTTCCGGATCAGCAGGATGGCTGAATCAAACATCTCAATCTCCCTCCGGCCACTCTCGTGGGTTTTTACACAGATGGTACGTCGGCTCCGCCAGTGATCCTTTTCGCCCTTGAACCCTGCAGGGAAAAATGAGAGGGTCTCTGTGGAGGATGGTGTCCATGGGGCCCCCTACCACAGCAGCAGACAGGTTGGGGGAAAGCTGGCATCAGGGACATAAGAGAGGCCTCACAGAAGGCACAGCAGAGGGCACTGAGAGGACCTGTGGATGGCGACAGGAACAGCTTCCACAGGAGTGACCCTGTCCAAGGGAAAGGGACACCAGGAGTTGTCTAACAGTTGTCTAACAATGGGGAAAGATGACATCTGCAAGAGAAATGACATAAGGCATCCCCTGAAGACCCCCATGAGTCAGAAGGCAGAGGACCTGTCATTGCATATGCATGCATATGTTTTGGGCATTTTCATAGAGATAATTTTACACAAGCATCACAAACAATCTTTGATTTAACCACAACTGCAAACATAGGTGAAGGAAGAGACTGAGGCACAGAGTGAGTGTGGGACTTGTTCAAGATCACACGGCACCACGGTAACAGCACCAGGGCTCTCTCCACATGCCTTTGTGTGTCCCTGTGAGGCCCCCAGCTTCCTTCCACCTCCCCACAGTAGGGGCATGATCCCGACTTTCAGGTGCATTGGCTGTGAGCAGCTGTAGATCCACCTTCTGACCTGACGCCATGGTCTTACAACAGGGCCCAGCCTTGCCCCAGAGCTGGTCTGGTCAAGGCCTCATCCGCAGTGTTTGAGCCTGCCCCTGAGGACCCAGGGCCCAGTTTCTATGAATGGAGACTTGTTCCCATTGATCAGCCGATCTGCGGCCCTCTCTTTCCTTGGTCCCTTGCTTTGGTACTGGTTAACTCAGAACCTGAATGATTACTGGCTGAGAAGGCCAGACTCTGCACATCCATCCAGAGTCACATATTTATCATTGAAGGTTACTGAGTGCTCACTGTGTTAGACTTCATGTTGGGGACAAAAGGTTCAGGCTCAGACCTTGTCTTTAAGCTTATGTGCTAGTAGAGGAAACAGCCCAAGTACAGGGTATAGGGGCTTATGGAAACAAAGAGCAGGGGTGCAAATAGTTCCTTGGAACTAGGAAGTTCCAAACCTTCCTAGAAGGCTTCCTGAGAAGAGGTCTCCTGAACCTAGTCTCCTGACCACACCCAACGCAGCCCACGTACCCAGCTCTGGGACATATTCCATAAGTGCTCCTGTGCTTATCTTGGGCTCTTGGAAACAAAGTGAGTCCCCCAACCTGCCTCTCTGCAGGAATGGCTGGAAAGCATTTGTGTCTGCAGTGAGCACCGAGGGATTCTTTGATGCCTGGAAAATGCAAGTCTCTTTTGAATCTGGAAGTCCTGGTTTACCCATTGAAACTCAACAAGCTTCAAACTCATCTCTGCCACGGGCCAAACACCAAAAGGCCTCACTTTGATTCATTCTGTCAAACAGCTGAAAAATGCTATGAAAGGAAGAGTCCAGCTGGAGTGAATAAACTTGAGATCTAGTCTTTAACAACCCTGAGACCCAGGGTGCCTTCCGTACTGCCTTAGCCTCTTCCAACATCAGCTATTCTGCCTTGCAGCTCGGACCACATTTGACCTACCACAATAGACTTGGTGGTTGGGTATTGGAGATGCCTTGTGAATTCTGTGTGTGTGTGTGTGTGTGTGTGTGTGTGTGTGTGTGTGTGTGTGTGTGTGTTCACTCTGTCAGTGCTCTGGGGCCACTGGCTATATCTAATGGTCCTGTAAGGCTCAAAGATGTGTGTGAGGTATCTCTAAAGCATTTCTGAGGCAGTGTCAACTCAGCCTTTATGGTTGGCAATTCCAGTCATTGGGCTACTTACCATATGTAGAACAAAACAACCAGCTGCTTGAATAAGGTAAGAGTCTTGGAGATGAACAAGGTGGGTAACTGCAGCCTGGGCTCAGTGGGCGATTCCCAGGGGACTAAGCCAGAGCAGACAGGGCCATGTGCTCACGTGGCCACTTCCTCCCTCGCCTGAAGATGCCCATAACCCTCAAGGCTCCCAGGGAGGATGAGGCTGGGTTATATGGACAACCTTAGTTTTTCCCAGAGCAAGATTGTTATGAGTGATTCCAGAACCCAATGCCAAGCTCAAGAAGTTTCTGTTTCTCGAGGATGTTATTGACACTATCAACTTTCCTAAAGCAAACTCTGGTTAAGAAATCCAGAGAAAATGGGCCGGGCACGATGGCTCATGCCTGTAATCCCAGCACTCTGGGAGGGTGAGGCGGGTGAATCACTTGAGATCGGGAGTTCAACACCAGCCTGGCCAACATGGTGAAATCCCACCTCTACTAAAATACAAAAATTAGCTGGGCGTGGTGGCGGGTGCCTGTAATCGCAGCTACTGGGGAGGCTGAGGCAGGAGAATCACTTCAACTCAAGAGGTGGTGGTTGCAGTAAGCCAAGATCGTGCCACTGCACTCCAGCCTGGGTGACAGAGTGAGACTCTATCTTAAAAAAAAAAAAGAAAGTAAGAAAGAAAGAAAGAATGAATGAAAGACAGAAAACAAAAGAAATCCAGAGAAACTGTTGCACCACTTGACAACAGAGAAAAACATTTTGCCAAATTTGATGCCACTGGACTTGTCCGAGATTTTTCATTCTTAAAACACAGACTTCAGCCATTCAACTTAATTTCCCTTATTTCTACAAGGGAAAGATTATAAATCAAAACTCTTAAAAATTTTTTGGACATTTTTAATTATATTTTGATGAACTATTTCTTGCCTCAAGAAAGGAATGAGCAGATTAAATCAGTTTCACCCCTAATTATTGAGGGTTCTAAAAATTAAGGAAACTTCAAGAAATGTTTATAGAGAAAAAATTCAAGCTACTAATCTTTCCCTTTGAAATCAGAATAGGCACGATCTCATGAAATTCCACTCTAAGTGGGGTCCTAGGGCTGTTTTCATCAGGATCACCTGGGAGCTTGTTAGAAATGAAAATTTCCAGGCCCCACTTCAGACCACCTAAATCAGACTATCAGGGATGTGGGCCAGGAAACTAAGTTTTAAAAAGCCCTCCAGGCGATTCTCTTTTTTTACTTAAAAATATTTTTATTAAAAAAGAATGAGTTCATGTCCTTTGCAGGGACATGGAGGAAGCTGGAAGCCATCATTCTCAGCAAACTAACACAGGAACAGAAAACCAAACACCACATGTTCTCATAAGCGAGAGTTGAACAATGAGAACACATGGACACAGGGAGGGGAACATCACACACCAGGGCCTGTTGGGAAGTGAGGGGCAAGGAGAGGGCGAGCATTAGGACCAATACCTAATGCATGCAGGGCTTAAAACCTAGACGATGGGTTGCTAGGTGCAGCCAACCACCATGACACATGTATACCTAAGTAACAAACCTGCACATTCAGCACATTGTATACCAGAACTTAAAGTAAAATAAAATAAAAATAAACGTTTTTATTATTATTTTAAACTGACACATGATGAATGTACATCTTCTTTATGAGGTGCAATGTGATATTTCAATGCAGGTATAAAATGTTTAATAATAAAATCAAAGTAATTGGAATATCCATCACCTCAAACATTTATCATGTCTTTGTGCTGGAAACATTCAAAATCCTCTCGTACTTGAAAACATACAATAAATTATTGTCAACTATAGTCATCCTACAATGCTATAAAACACTAGAACTTATTCCTCATATCTAGCTGTAATTTTGTCTCCATTAACCAACCTTTCCCTATTCTGTCCTCCCTCCTACCCTCCCAGCCTCTAGTGATCACTATTCTACTCTCTACATCTGTGAGATCACCGTTTTAAGCTTTGACATATGAATGAGAACATGTGGTATTTATCTTTCCGTGCTTGGCTTATTTCACTTAACATAATGTCCCTTAGGCTCACACCATGTTGCTGTGAATTATAGCATTTAATTCTTTTTTTATGGCTAACTAGCCATTGTGTATATGTAACACATTTTAAAAATTCACCTATTGATGGACACTAAAGTTGATTCCATTATCTTGGTTATTGTGAGTGGTGCTGCATTAATCATGAGAGTACGGCTATCTCTTCAACATACTGATTTCTTTTGCCTTGAATATACACCCAGCAGTGGGATTGCTGGATCGTATGTTAATTTTTTTTTTTTTTTTTTGAGGAGCCTCCATACTGTTTTCCATAACAGCTGTACTAGTTTACATTCCCACCAACAGTATAAGAGTTCCCTTTTCAGCTGGGCATAGTGGCTCACGCCTATAATCCCAGCACTTTAGGAGGCCAAGGCAGGTAGATCACGAGGTCAGGAGTTCCAGACCAGCCTGGCCAACAGGATGAAACCTTGTCTCTACTAAAGATACAAAAAATTAGCCAGGCGTGATGGCGCACGCCTGTAATCCCAGCTACTTAGGAGGCTGAGGCAGGAGAATCTCTGGAACCCATGAGGTGGAGGTTGCAGTGAGCCCAGATCCCACCACTGCACTCCAGCCTGGGTGACAGGGCGAGACTCCATCTCAAAAAAAAAAAAAAAAAAGAATTCCCTTTTCTTCACATCCAAGCCCGCACTTGTTATTTTTTGTCTTTTTGATAGTAGCCATTCTAACTGGGGTGAGATGACATCTCACTGTGGTTTTGATTTGCATTTCCCTGATAATTAGTGATATTGAGCATTTCTTCATATACTTGTCAACCATTTGTGTGTCTTCTTTTGATAAATGTCTATTCATATCACCTGTCAATTTTTAAATCAGATTATTTTGGTTTTTTGTTGTTGAGTTCCTTATAAATTCTTGTTATTAATCCCTTGTTGGGGCTAAGGGCAGTGGCTCACGCCTGTAATCCCAGCACTTTGGGAAGCCAAGGCGGGTGGATCATGAGGTCAAGAGATCAAGATCATCCTGGCCAACATGGTGAAACACCATCTGTACTAAAAGTACAAAAATCAGCTGGGTGTGATGGCGGGCACCTGTAATCCCAGCTACTCGGAAGGCTGAGGCAGGAGAATCACTTGAACCCAGGAGACAGAGGTTGCAGTGAGTCAAGATTGCGCCACTGCACTCTAGCCTGGCAGCAGAAGGAGACTCAGTCTAAATAAATAAATAAATAAATAAATCCTTTCCTTTTTGGATGAATAGTTTGCCGATATTTTCTCCCATTCTGCAGGTTGTCTCTTCACTTTGTTCATTGTTTCCTTTGTTGTGCAGAAGTTTTTCAGTTTGACATAATCCCATTTGTCTATTTTTGCTTTTGAACATTTCCCCGGTTTCCTTCTAGTAGTTTCATAGATTTGGGTCTTACATTTAAGTCTTCAGTTTGAGTTGACTTTTTTTTTTTTTTTGATACAGAGTCTCACTCTGTTGTCCAGGCTGGAGTGCAATGGTGCAATCTTGGCTCACTGCAACCTCTGGTTCCCAGTTGATTCTCTTGCCTCAGCCTTCTGAATAGTTGGGATTACAGGCGCCTGCCACAATGCCCAGCTAATTTTTGTAGTTTTAGTAGAGACAGGGTCTCACCAAGTTGGCCAGGCTGGTCTCTAACTTCTGACCTTATGATCCACCTGTCTTGGCCTCTCAAAGTGTTGAGATTACTGCTGTGAGCCACCATGCTTGGCCCCATTTTGAGTTGATTTTTGTATAAAAAGAGAGATAGGGGTATAGCTTCAATCTTCTGCATATGGTTATCCATCTTCCCAACACCATTTATTTAAGAGATTTTCCTTTCCCAAGTGTATGTTCTTGGCATCTTTGTCAAAAATGACTTGGCTGTAAATGCATGGATTTATTTCTGGGTTCTCTATTCTGTTCTATTGGTCTATGTATCTGTTTTTTTAGCAGTACCATGCTGTTTTTTGTTACTAAAGCTTTATAACATATTTTGAAGTCAGTAGTATTATGCCTCCTGCTTTGTTCTTTTTGCTCAGAATTGCCTTGGCTATTCAGGGTCTTTTGTGACTCCATACAAATTTTAGGAATTTTTTTTTCTGGTTCTGCTAAGAATGTCATTGATATTGTGATGGGGATTGTACTGGATCTGTAGATTGCTTTTGGTAGTATGGTCATTTTCCCAGTATTAAGTCTTCTAATCCATAAATACGGGGTGTTTTTCTATTTTTTGTGTGTCCTCTTCAATTTCATAAGTGCTTTATAGTTTTTTTTGCAGAGGTCTTTCATCTCTTTTATTAAATTTATTCCTAGGTATTTTTCCATAGTTATTATAAATGATATTGCTTTCTTTGTTTTTCAGGTAGTTCACTATTGGTATTTGGAAATGCCACCAGTTTTTGCATGTTGACTTTGTATCCTGTAACTTTACTGAATTCATTTATCAGTTCTAAGGGTTTCTTGGTGACACCTTCAGGCATTTCTATTATGTAAGATCATGCCATCTGCAAACAGAAACAAGTTGACTTCCTCCTTTCCAATTTGGATGGCCTTTGTTTCTTCTTCTTGCCTCACTGCTGAACAGGACTTCTGTTACTAGGTTGAACAGACATGGTGAGAGTGGGCATCCTTGTCTGCTTCAGTTTTTAGAAAGAAGGGTTTCAACCCTTTCTTCATTTAGTATGATACTAGCTGTGGGTTTGTCACATGTGGCCTTCATTGTGTTGAGGGACATTCCCTCTATACCTAATTTGTTGATTGTTTTGTCATAAAGGGATGCTGAATTTTATCATTTATTTCTGCTCTGATCTTCATCATTTCTTTCCCTCTGCTACTTTTGGGTTTGGCTTGTTCTTGCTTTTCTAGTTCCTTGAAGTACGTCATTAGGTTGTTTATTTGAAATCTTTCTGCTATTTTGATGTAGGCATTTATTGCTATAAACTTCCTTCTTAGAACTTCTTTTGTTGTATCTCATAGGTCTTGGTATGAAATTAAAAACACAGTTGAGAGCTTTGGTAACAGACTAGATCATTAATTTCATTCATTAAAAATTCATTTTATTCAGCTAACAGATTAGTTTGGTTGTTTTTATGATATCTATTTCTATCGAATTTCTCAATCATAAAATGTTTTCCTAATTTCACTGAATTGTCGGTCTGTATTCTCTTGTATCATACTGAGTTTCCTTAAAATCATTATTTTAAATTACTTTTCAGGCATTTCACACATTTCCTTTTCTTTGGGGTCTGTTACTAGAGAATAACTGTGTTCTTTTGGAGATGTCATATTTCCTTGCTCTTTCGTGTTTGTGTGCCTGCATTGATATCTGCACATCTGGTGGAACAGTCACCTCTTCCAATTTTATGGAGTAGCTTTCATAGGAAAATACTTTTTCCAGTAGATGTATCCTATAGCATGGGCTGGGTAGCATGCTTAGATTTCGGTTCTGGGTGGGAGCAGTAGTGTAGTCTCAGTGTAATTTCTTTGGCTGTAATCAATATCAGTGGTGTCTGTAAGTGCCTCAGTGGCCTGGATTGTGGGTGTTTGTGGATGCAATGGTGTAACTTTGCTGTGGATGGGGACCAGCAGGCAAGTTGGTCTTCAGTCCCTGAAGAATGAGTGTGACACACAGTGGCTCCACCTACAGTACATTCGAGTTTGAGATGCACAGCTCTAGTGCTCTGAGAAGCTTGGCTGGCAAGGTGACAGTTTGGCCACTGGGAGCTACCTTCTGTCCTCCCCTGTAGCTCTGACTTACCTTTGTTGTAGAGGATTCCATCAAAGTAGTAGCTCCCTGTATAGAAGCCAGTGGCATGCTCAATAAGGTGCCGTGCCCATGTGTTCCCAGCTCCTGGGAAGCTTGACAAAGCCACAAACACTTTGGATTTGTTTGGCAGGAACCTCCTGTCTGTACACCGAGTGTCTGAAAGTCCAAAAGTTATCACGGGGTTACTCATTTCCATTATGACTCACCAGTTCACCACTAAACTCCCTTAGAGGGACTGATGATCCAAGACACCCATTTAACAGATGGCAAAACCAAGACCCAAAGCACGGAAGAGATCTTTCAACTCTACCTTAGCTGCACAGGTCTGTGGCTAGTCAGAGAAAGCCCCATGATAAGGCCTCCAAGACAGCAGTGCAGGAGTGGGATGGGAATCAGATACCTTATAGACCCTCAACTCTAATTCTGTCTCCATGGCCAAACTCTTGCTCCTGACACAGCACAGATAATTCCAGATTCTACTAGGGGAAGTGGGTGGGGATTGAGGCTAGGCTGAGTAAAGTAACATACCCAGGTAGTGCCAACGATAAACCAGAGCCAGACTAATGACAGGCAAGTAATTCTTTGTGTCTCATCCCCAGGGCTGCTATAAGGAGCACATGACATCACCAGGGGGAAGCCCCAAAACCTCCAGGGCTGTGCTGGATTACAGTAGGCACTTGATAAAGGTGGTAACATCCCTCTTCATCTGCTCTTCCCTTCATCAGTTCCTAAGGTCAACATGGGCAGACCTGATGCTCACACCAGGGAGGATTCCCAGGTCCTGGAGGCACTGGTGGCCCCTGTAGCTCCTGGGATCCTATTCTTCCCATGCCTCCCAATCCTGCCACGTTTCTGTTGCTATTCCTCTGAGACCTGCCCCTCTCTGCTCATCCTCTTACCACTGTCATCCCCAAAGAGACTTAGATACAGGGTCCAATGTTTTGTTTCTTTGTTTGAGATGGAGTCTCACTCTGCTGGCCAGGCTGGAGTATAGTGGTGCCATCTCGGCTCACTGCAACCCCTGCCTCCTGGGTTCAGGCAATTCTCCTGTCACAGCTTTCCAAGTAGCTGGGACTACAGGTACCCACCACCATGCCTGGCTAATTTTTTTTTTTTATTTTATTTTTAGTAGAGACGGGGTTTCACCATGTTAGCCAGTATGGTCTCAATCTCTTGACCTCGTGATCCACATGCCACAGCCTCCCAAAGTGCTGGGATTACAGGCATGAGCCACTGCGCCTGGCTGGTCCAGTGGTTTTTAAAGTGAGTACAGGATTCAGTCTCTGTTGAGGGTGGAAGGTTGACCCTCCACATTATCTCCACCACCCACCAAGATGCCAAGACCTTTACACAGACACCTTCCACACCTCATGACGGCATGCTTCGCCGTGACTGGTACCTCCAAACCCTGGAAGCTCTCCCCAACCCCCAGACCAGATGCCACTACCAGTCGGGGATGCAGAACTCACCTTGCACAGGTGTCTGGTAGACCTCACAGTATTCTGCCAGCCTCTGTGCCTCAGGGTCCTGGCCACACAGTGAGCTGTCCATGGCATCATGCAGGTTGAACTGGGGGGTAGGGTAAGCACAGTAGCATTCCCAGCCCCTGATAATGGCCAAGGGGAACTCCTGCCAGGGAAAGATAAGAAGAGAAGCACATTGAGTAAATTTGAGGGTCTTGCTTCCCAGAGCTCAGGAATGGGATGGACATGAATGATGTGCTGCCAGCTGCATAGAATCCACAGGGATGACCACCATCCATCCACCACTATGCTTTGTTGAGACAAAGCTCAACAAGACATGAGCTTCAAGTAGCTCAAGTCACCCTGTTCTTGTAAGCACAGCCCTACTTGTGGTCACTTGACAGGTTGACAGTATGAGCAGCAATATGACTGAGGGGTGAGTGATGGGCAGAAAGCAGGGGGCAGACACTGAAACCATCCTTTTGAGATTCCAAGGCAATTTTCAGGAGTGCCAGGGATAGAAAAGGCACTGTGGAGAGTGGCATCTCCATGAATGGAGGTCTGCATGGGACAGAGCGAGACAGATCAGCAGCCACAGGGCAGCCCCGGGGCTCCACGTGTCACACCGCTAATGAACAGAACTCAAGCCGTGAGAGACGACTGGAATTCCCTCTGGCCCTCCTTGGCCAGCCACCTCCCTGGAAAGAGACCAAAACCAACTCTCGTGCCAGATGCCCCACTGCAGGGTGGAGAGAGTCCCATACAGTCATCTTCCCAAAGATGGAAGGGGTAGAAACAGCAGACTTTGTTCACACCCAAGATCCTCAGCCCAAGGGGGCCTCTTGAAAATGGAGGTGGGGGCCCTGTCAGGTGTAGGAGGGAGGAGGAATCTCACTCTGTGGGTTGACCCACAGAGTGAGAGCCAACTCAGCTCCCAGTAGTCTCTCAAGAGACTGGGTCCTTGTTCTCCTGTGGGGAGGCTGCACCACGCACTGGAAACAGCTGGGAGCTGCCATCCCGAAGACCTGAGCGTGAATCCTAGCTTACTTGCTAGGTAGCCTCAAGCAAGGTACCTACCTTCTTTGAATTTCATCACTGAAAAAAAGTAATACAATCCATGTGGTATGTTTATGGTGAGGGCTAAATCAGATGGGTCCAAAGAGCCCTAGCACTGGGCCTGGCATGCAATATCTCCACGGAGGAAGAGATCATTCTCGAACTCCTTAACCCTTTAGGCATCAGCTGTGGCTTCTCAAAAATGCACCCACCCACCTCTCCCACATGTATTTTCTGAGTCCTCACTCTGCCCCAGGCACTAGCGCCCCTACTTTTTTTTTTTTTTTTTGAGACAGAGTCTCATTCTGTTACCCTGTTTGGAGTACAGTGGCACAATCTCAGCTCACTGCAACCTCCGCTTCCCAGGTTCAAGCGATTCTCCTGCCTCCGCCTCCTGAGTAACTGGGACTACAGACACATGCCACCACACCCAGCTTTTTGTATTTTTAGTTGAGATGGGGCTTCACCATGTTAGCCAGGCTGGTCTCAATCTCCTGATCTCATGATTCACCTGTCTCAGCCTCCCAGAGTGCTGGGATTACAGGAGTGAGCCACCGCACCGAGCCCCACTAGCCCCTTTTCATCTCTTCTCTCTCTGCATCCTACAGTTGGGAGATGCTAGGACTTTAAGAGTGTAGAGAGATGAGAGAGTAATCTGTGAGTGTGTGTGCCAGGGAGGGAGGCAGAAGGCGGAGAAAACTCACTGCTAGGGGAAATGCTGTACAAACCTTTTTATTTTTTGTCCACAGCAAAAAATCTCGTAAATAAATAAAGAAAAGAAAATCAATAGCATTTTTTGAGCATGGCTAGGTAAAGCTGAGGATTTGGGCACTCATAAAAGACAACAGACTGTGTCTCATGCAAGCGAAGATGACACAGGGCCTGGGGCATTGGCAGGAGGTCGGGTATCTTTGGAGGGAGTCAGGGGCAATGCTGCTAAATGTTGCCCCCAACTGACTGTCAGGAAGCACAGATCGCATACTCTCCTAGGTGCCAAGTAGCCCCCAGGAAAGCCTCTCCCTACTCACCTCATCCTTCTTTAAGCTGAGGAGGCTACTACGCTGTGTGTGAGTGCGTGATAGGCCCTCCAGCCTCACTGGTATCTCCAACTAGACCCATCCTCATGGGCCCCTACACCACTCTTCCATGGAAAGTGAGAGCTGGGGCCTGACCCTCAATCACAACACAGCTGGCTTTTCCAAAATCAAGTTTCCCCAGTGATGTGAATTCGTGAAGAGCCACTTCAAGAACTGCCACCTCTGGCCTCTACAGCTTTATCCACTGTCTATCACAAAACCTTCATCCTGCCCTCATCCCACACCAATACCTTCATCACAGGGAGCAGCACAAACAAGCTGCCTGGGTGTCTGTAGCATATGGCCATCTATGTCTCAGGCACCTCTGTCCATGCTGGCTGCTATGGGCTGAACTGTGTCCCCCAAATTCATATATTGAAGTCCTAACCCCAGGGCCTTACAATGTGACCTTATTTGAATGTAGAGTCTTTTTTTCTTTTTCTTTTCTTTTTGAGACAGAGTCTTAATCTGTCTCCCAGGCTGGAGTCCAGTGGTGCGATCTGGGCTCACAGCAACCTCTACCTCCCCAGCTCAAGCGATTCTCCTGCCTTAGCTTTCCAAGTAGCTGGAACTACAGGCGCACACTACCTCGCCTGGCTAATTTTTGTATTTTCAGTAGAGCCAGGGTTTCACCATGTTGGCCAAGGTGGTCTCGAACTCCTGACCTCAGGTGATCCACACGCCTCAGCCTCCCAAAGTGCTGGGATTACAGATATAATTAAGTTCAAATGAGGCCATCAGAGTAGGCCTTGATCCAATAGGGCAAGAGTCCTTACAAGAAGAGGAGGTTAGGACACAGCCAACACACAGACCAAGGGACAACCATGCAAGGTCACAGTAAGAAGGCTGCTGTCTGCACGCCAAGGGGAGAGGCCTTGGAAGAAACCAACCCTGCTGAGACCTTGATCTCAGACTTTCAGCTTCCAGTCTGAGAAAACAAACGTGTGTTGTTTACACTGCCCAGTCTGTGGTTACTCTGTCATAGCAGCCAAGCTGGTGAATGCAGTGGCTTCCTTGCTGTTCCCTGACTGCTCCACTCATGATCCCACCTTAGTACCTTTGCATTTGCTGTTCCTGCTGCCAGGAATGCCCTTCCCCCAGATACCCTTATAGCTCTCTCCCTCACTTTCTTCAAGTCAACTTCTCTGTGGGGCCTTCCCTAGCCACCCCCTTTTCAAGTTGCAAATTCCTCCTACCATCACCAACACATCCTATCATTCCCTCACCACACTTTCCAGTTGTGTGTGATAACCTATCTGATGACATGCTCTGATCTCAGGTGTACCATTCAGTCAAGACATGCAGCACATCCACGAAACCAGAGGCCCCTCTCCACATTCCCAGTCATCCTTCCCTCCCCAAAGCAAACACTCTTCATATTTCTATCACCACAGATTAGTTTTATCTATACTAGAATCACCCAGCACATATTTTTGTGTGCCTGGCTTCTTTCATTTAGAAAAATATTTGTCAAAGCCATCCATGTTGTTATCTGTGTCTGTGGATCATTCCTTTTCATTGCTGTGTAATATTTCACCCATGGATGCCTGGTGTGTTGATTCATTCGACACACTTGTGGATGGATGTCTGGGCTGTTCCCAGTTTGTAGCTATTGTGAATAATGCTTCTCTGAACATTTTTGTGCAAGCCTTTTAGTCCATGAATGTTTGCATTTCACATGGGCAAACACCTATGATCCATGCTACATGGCATGGATCACCATACAGCATACCATATAATTTACTTATTTACCTGGTTTGTTGTCTGCCTCTGTCCACAAGAACATAAGCAGGGTTGTCATGTTTTTTGTGTGCTTTGTTGTATTATCAGAATCTAGACAAGTGCCTTGCATAAGGCAGATGCTCAATAAATGTTTGATGAATGAATGAATGAATGAATGAATGAGTGAGTGAATGAATGAATGAACAAATAAATGTCCTTTCCAAATCCCAACCACACCACCAGCTGCTGGAAACTAACTTGGGTCAGATTTTTCTGCTGGATATCATTGGGTTGTCTGCACCACAGGCATGAGGGAGAAGAAAGCCCACTATCTCTGAGCAAATCCTTCCGACATCAGGGAGTCTGGGGGGCAGGGGGCTCTGCTTTCCTGGGATTCCTGTTCAGAGGGAAAAAAATCACCAGCATGGTAAATTTACTCAAGGCATGCTGGCTCTGTCTCCCTCCACAGCAGTAACAGCACGGACGACATTGATGCCTCACAATCTTATATCCCAGGACTGGAAAATGGGCTGCCCCCAGCAGTGACCCGAACATTTTTGATTCCTTGAGTGGATTAAACTGTCAAGTTTCTGGGTGTTTGCAGAGCGACGGGAGAGCTGCAGACAGTAATGTGGTTTTATTTACAACATCATCGCTTCAGCAACATCACTGAATTCTGAAAACACAGAACAATTTTCAGCCCCTTGGGGATTTCTAGGACATGATTTCCATAAAAATTAAATATTGATGAATCTTATCTCTCTGCCAACTTCCCTGCCCCCCCCATCCTATGCTTCAATGAGAGAGAGAGAGGGAGGGAGAGAGAGAGAGAGAGGTGGGGGGGGGGTGCGCTTCAGTGAAAGAAAGAAGAGGAAAAACGGATCCAAGAATACAAGGCAGAAAAAGAAAGTGAGAAGATAGATTTGGGAGTGTTTCAATCAGACAGGTGAGGGGTTAAAGAAAGAACTGGCTCAGCCTGTGTCCGAGGGCAGAAAAGATAGACATCCTCATCCTGATCCTGCATCTACAGCCTGAGCCTGGCTTGGTCTGTACCCAGGGCTGGTGCTGGGCTGGGCTGGGGTATGGGTGGGCATTCGGCCTAGAGCTGGGTCATGATTCAGCAAGGGCAGGGCTCTGGGGCTGGAGGGGATCCACATGTGGAGGTTTGGTCTGTGGCCACTGGGTCAAGGTCTGAACATTTCTCCAGGTAAGGCCAAGGCCCCAAACAAGACCCCTCTAACAAACCAGCCCCTCTTGGTGTCATCTCTTCCATTTTCATTCCCCCTTAAACACTTTTCTCAGGATCCCCAGGATTACACAGAATGACAGAGATTTCAGAGATCACAGAAGGGGAAACTGAGGCTCAGAGGTAGGCTGTGAACAGCCCAAGATGTCCAGCCTGCCAGGTGAGTGGGAAAAGGAGCCAGCCTTCTGGACTCTGCTACATCAACACAGCTCAACTCCCAGGAGGCAAACGCATGAACACACTGGATTTCCAGTGAAATCTGCAAACCAGTGGGGAGGTTAGCTCTGCCGGTCTCTTGCCTCCAGAGCAGTTCCCTTCACTCCAGAGGCAGATCTGCATATCCAAGGTACAAAAAGGAAAGAAGACGCCCACAAAGGTGACTTCAGGGACTGAGGACAAAGGGGGCAGGCTTTTGCTTTCAGGCATATGCCAGGTTGACTGAAAACTTTTCCTTTATAAAATAAAAGTCTCTCGCATGGTGGGAGACAGAGCACGAGATGGTGGGTGGGGAGGTGCCAGGCTCTTATAAACAACCAGCTCTCCATGAACTAAGAGCAAGAACTCATTCATAACCAATAAGCCATTCATAAGGCATCCTTCCCTACAATCTAATCCCCCCCCAACCAGGCCCCACGTCCTCCACCTGTTTCCTTTTATAAAAGGAAAGAAGATGCCCACAAAGGTGACTTCAGGGATTAGGGACAAAGGGGGCAGACTTTTGCTTTCAGGCATATGCCAAGTTGCCTGAAAACTTCTCAGGCATATGCCAGGTTGATGGAAAAATTGCAGAACCATAGCCAAATAAACCTCTTTTCTTTATGAATTAGCCTCAGTGATGCTGTAACTGAGAATGGGGACTTGTGATTTGGAGAGGCAGATGCTGGGAGTGGAAACAACCCAAAGCTTGTCATCAGGAACTGTGAGCTTTGAATAGCACTCGTGGAGCTGTTCACGGTGAACAACTGGGCATCTCTGAGCCTTGGCTTTATCATCTGTAAAAGGGGCAGTTTAATGACTAAGGGCTCTCATGTAGTTTGGATGGTTGTCCCCTCCAAATCTCATACTGAAATGTGAAACCCAATGTTGGAGGTGGGGCCTGGTAGGAGGGGTTAGATCTTAGGGATGGATGCCTTATGAATGGCTTAGCAACATTGCCTTCGTAATTAATGAGGGAGTTCTTGTTCTTAGTTCATGGAGAGCTGGTTGTTTATGAGAGCCTGGTGCCTCCTCCCCATCTCTTGCTCTGTCTCTCACCATGTGATATGCTGGCTCCCCCTTCACCTTCTACCATGACTGGAAGCTTCCTAAGGCCTCACCAGAAGCAGATACTGGTGCCATACTGATACAACTTGCAGAACCATAAGACAAATAAACCTCTTTTCTTTATAAATTACTCAGCCTTGGGTATCCCTTTACAGCAATGCAAATGGACTAACACAGGCTCTGGAGTCTACAGGGGTGAGGTCAAATTTAGCTAAATTGAGTGTTGGTTCCTCCATCCATATGGGGGATCTGGGGATTGAAATACTCTTGAACCACCTTTCAGAGAATAGATACTCAGTAAACAGGGATGGGCTGAGTCCAGGGGAGGCAAATGTGTGGGGGCAGAGGAAGGGGCTTCCTGTCACCCCCACAGCATCTACTTTTCTCTCATGTGAAGAGTGGACTCACTAGTCTCCTTCGCCATGTGCTGTAGCACACTCTCAACAGAGGCTGCAGTACCCACTCTATGCATGAGAACAGGCCAAGCATGATTGTTTGCTGCTCTAGGGGACCCTATGGGATGTCTCCAGGGGCAGATGGCTCTCTGAAGACTCAAGCTCCAGAGAGCAGACCTACTTAACCCACCAACCCACCCCAGACAACACCCTCCCTGTCAAAGCCAAATGAACATCCTTCAACAGAAGAATCTGTGAAACACGGTATGACTCAGAACTGCCCAACCACTGGGATCCTGAGGTGCCTGGCTTTCCACTGACTTGGGAAAGGACTGGCTCTTCATCCCAGGCAGTTCCTCAAACATCCCACACACACTGGAAGAACTAGGGGATGCTGAATAACCGTGATGATCATAAGCATGGCTGGGAACACTCGCTACTCCAGACACACCCCAAAACATAAATCACAGTTCGTGTCCACAAAGTCACTGAATCCTCATCACAGTCTGGGAGGCACTTTCATCTCCACCAATCCCATTTAGCAGACGAGAAGACTAAGGCTCCGTGTTATGTGATCTGGCCAGGATCACAAAATGAGAAAGTGGCAGAATAGGGCTATGAACCCAGGTTACCATGACTCTAAAGCTCTTTTACCAGCTTCAGAAGGATGATGCTAGGAGACACTTCCCAAAATGTATAAAAAGCCTTAAAAGGGCTCATAGAAAATGTACCTATCCTTTGTCCCAGCAATTCCTTCTCTGCTAAAATAGTCCAATGAAATACTTATCAGCACTTTGGGAGGCCGAGGTAGTCGGATCACAAGGTCAAGTGATTGAAACCATCCTGGCCAATATGGTGAAACCCTGTCTCTACTAAAAATACAAGAAATTAGCTGGGTGTAGTGGTGCATGCCTGTAGTCCCAGCTACACAGGAGGCTGAGCTAGAAGAATTGCTTGAACCTGGGAGATGGAGGTTGTAGTGAGCCAAGATGGCGCCACTGCACTCCAGCCTGACAACAGAGCGAGATTCCATCTCAAAAAAAAAAAAAAACAAAAAACAAAAACTTATAAATGTGCGCAAAGGTTTATTTTCAAGGATGTTTGCAGCAGCATTGTTTATAATAGCAAAAAGGAAAAAGAAAAAAAGAAAGGAAATGGCCTAAATGTCCCTCAGGAGAGGACAGACTGCCAATGAGCCATAAGGCATAGCACGGTGAAAGAAAATGCTCACAACAAATTAAATGAGAAAAAGGAACAAATGTGAGAAGGAATGAGTCAATGTTTATAAAACAAATTATGTCTAGATATGCCTAGAACAAAAGACAAAAGACTGAAAGAGTGCTCAATGTTATTAGTTGTTACAGGTGTGTTCTATTTTTATTTCTGCACTTGCAAATTTTCCACATTCTCTAAAACAGATGTGTGTTAATCCCCTTAAAAAAAAAATAAGTGTTTTAAGAAATACACACAGAGTCCAGTATCAACAAGTTGGCCACAGACTTTTTATAAGCAATTCAAAACATAGCCAATAGCTTTTGGAATGACTACAGCATTTTGGCAAAGAGAAAATTCTTACTGTCAAGGATCACAAAACCCAGACTCTTACAGACCCAACCCTTGGCAAAGACATGATCTTGGGTGCCCCCTGGAGATCGTAGGCTCCCTTGGATAGACTCCATCTACCTGGAACCAAGTGGAATTTGCAAGAGCAGCTGCCCAGCTGAGAACAAACAGGTTCCATATGAATGCATGCTTTTCCATTTGAAAGGTGGCTGGGTTAGCACCACCACCATGAAATGGCCAAACAAACCAACAAAAAAACTTAGAAAAAAATGTCAATGGGAAAACATGCAGGTGATTAATGCATAAAGAACTTAGACACCCAAAAGAGGCTAAAAGAGGGAAAAAAGAAAGGGCAACACCTCTCTTCCTCCTCTCCCTGCAATTCCTTTATCAGTAGAATCACTAACAGCTGCTGGGAGAACAAACCTCATATCACAAGGCATAATCTCTGGAGGAGTGTCACACGTTAGTAACCTATTTGCAGATGGTGTCAGATTTCACTCATCAGCCTTCTTTCAGAGCACTCCCACAAATGGTCTATCTACTTGAGCACAAATATCAGGCAACAAAACTAATTACCCCAGATCTGAACTGGTAGCAATGCAAATACCAAAGCTGCCCCCTGTTCATTCTCAACCTTGTATTTAAACAAAGGAGCCAATAGGATCCTGAAGGCCGCTGAGAATGAGCAGGTCTCTTTCCATCTCCAATACGATCACAGGAAATTAGACAAGATCGTTTTACTGGGCTTTAAAAACACATTACATTGGTCAAGTCCCTCTTGCTGGCAGAGAGTCAGATCATTAAGATGCTGATATTGCCTGAAATTTTCTTTTTCTGTCAAACTACACTCCTGGAGCTCCCCAAATCCATTTTCACTAACAAGAAAAAAACTGTAGACTGGGATTACAGGCGTGAGCCACCGTGCCCCACTGAGTGAACCTGGTTTTTAATGGCCGGCATTTGTCTATCAAGGCTTGCCAGCCTGGCCCTTTAAGCCGCCTTTTCGGTTAGAAAAGAGATGCTTTGGGGGCTGTTTCTTATTACAGGAAAATTTCTGCTGGCACCTTACTCTCTGCCTAAAATAATTTCTTAACAACTCCTGTATCACAAGGCCCTCTGCAAGTTGTGCCCCCGACCTTTCCCAGCACCCAAGTAACCCCGCACGCTGGGCCACCTGCGCTGCTTTCCCACCGCCTGGTTCCTGCTCAGCAGCTGCCTCTTTTTGCAACGCATTCCTCGGTCCCCTCAGCCACCTGCTGACACTGCCCTGCATCTTCCAGCTCCAGCCCTTCCCAAAAGTTGCAACCGTCTTTCTCAGCCTCCTTCCAAGCCTTCTTCACCCCCTTCAGGCCCTGCACTTATTCTTCCACCAGTGAGAGTCACCTGCCCATAGCTGTACCCATCGGGTCAGCATTTGTGTTCTGCCAAGACTCACTTTAAATTCTTAAGCTGGAAATGGCTACTCTGTTCCTCACAGCTGCAAAACGTTGCAGCGCTAAACAATGGGACTCAGGAAACAGCCCCCATCCGACAAGGCAGAGAGGCAGCCCGGATGAGGGTCAGGTGTCGGCACAGACTCCAGTGCTGTGAGTGCTGACGACAGAGGCTGTTTCTGAGAAACCTGGATGACCTTCCATGTTGTTCTGACCCAAACAATTGACAGCTGCTCCAGCCAGAGCAGAGAAGGGAACTTGTCCTTGAAATGCATTGTTGGGGGAGACAGACAAGGTGCTAAGGTGTAATGGCAGAAAATACCAAGAGCCTGTGGGTGTCTTCTGGCACATTCTCCAATGTGAAATTGCAGCAATCTGGGTTTATGCCAGTAAATATGAAGAAAAGCTGAAAATATAAGCTGAAGAGTTTTTAGTCTTTAAATTCTTGTCTGTAATCACAAAGGAGAACTCTCTGGGCCAGCTGGGCATAGTGGCTCATGCTTGTAATACCAGCACTTTGGGAGGCCAAGGAGGGCAGATCGCTTGAGCCCAGGAGTTCGAGACCAGTCTGGGCAACTTGGTGAGGCCCCCGTCTCTGCAAAAAATACACAAAAAAATTAGCTGGGCATGGTAGTGTGTGCCTGTAGTTGCAGCTACTCAGGAGGCCAAGGTAGGAGGATCATTTTGAGCCCAGGAGGCAGAGCCTATAGTGAGCTATGATTGCAGCACTGCACTCTAGCCTGGTGCCAGAGAGGAAATCCATCTCAATATAAATAAATAAATAAAATAACTCTCTGGGTCCTAATGAGGTACCCAGGTACCCAAAGAGGAAGGAGCCCCAGAAAACTGGGGCATCTGCCTAAAATGCTGCTTTGAACACCCCCACCATACACACAAAATAAGGGTCGTGAGGGTGGCTTTCTTCCCCCTCACACATCATTGATCGGGGTGTAAAATGAATACAACCCTTGCCAAGGACAACTTGGCAAAGTTACCAAAATGATAAAGACACTCCGTTTTTGACCCAGCATCTCCAGGGAATATTTTTCTTACAGATTCACTCAGACAACATGATCTATGTACATACACAGGTAGTCACTGCAGCATTATTTGCAAAGGCAGAAGACTGGAAATAGACTAAGTGCTTCACAGTAGGGAACTGGTTAAATAAATTATAGGACATCCGGGTAATAGGAAAAATGAATGAGGAAGCACCTTCTGTAGCGATGTGAGACAATCTCCGAGGCAGGCTGTCCAGTGAAGAGTTCAGTGCGGAAGGGCATGTGCAGCTCCTTCCCAGCTGTGGGGTTGGTTACAGAATGGGTGAGGATGCAATTGCTTGAATATTCAGTCCCTCTGGAAGTAGACACGAGAAGAGACCCAGGAAGCCAGGACAATCAACTGCCTCCAAGCAAGGGAACTCATGGAGTGAGAGGAAGACTTTCCTGTGATGTCCTTTGGTGTTTTCACTGTGTTCCATGTGAGCATGCTCCCATTTAATCCGAAACACTAAGGGCTCATGGCCACAATGGCTACCCCTTTCTTTCCCTCCTCTTCCTTCTCGTCTTCTCTGTCTCTTCCCCTCTCCATAACGCCAAGAGACAGCAGTGTGTAAAAGCATGGGCTGTGTGTGGCATCAGGAGCAGGGGCTGCAAAGCTGGCCGCTCTGTGCCTGCATGTGAAGGCTCTTGGCTCTGCACACCTGCCCTGCCTTTTGCAGCAAGCAGGGATCTGAATATCTCCCCTTGGGAGCTACTGGGAGAATTGAAGCATCAAGATAGCCCCCCCACAGGAAGGCTCCTAGTGTCATGCCCAGTGCACAGCAGGACTCTCCAAGCTGGTTGCTCAAGGGACACCTGCCTTCAGCCTGGTCTGGACCACAGAGTTCCTTTGATTTCAACGAGAGGGCCTCTCAGGGAACAGCTCTGAGCTGCAGGTGTGAGGGAAGCCCTGGGAGGGTGGCTCTTTCTCTCGAGTGCACAAGTACAGCCGGCAGCTGAGCAGGCATTCTTGCTGCCTCTACCCATCGCTCTGATCCATGAGGAGGAGAGGGGATGGGGAGGTCCCCAGGCCAGATGTCTGCAAATCAATAAACTGCCTTTTGGGCTAACTTCATAGTGTCATGGGTGCCCTGATGCCCAAGACATCCTTGGCAGTGGCTTCCAAAATGCTGGTGACACAGGAGAGCCACTTCAAAGGATGCACTTGGCCAAGAAAGCACATGTGAAAGGCTTTGTTCTCCAGCCCCCTCCAAGGGAAGCGTCCCCAGAGTGCAGAGGAACATGGGAAGCAGGGAGAGCGGGAGTCAGGGATGCAGCAGAGGATGGATGTGCTGCTCCTGCAGGTCCCATCACATCTGCTCTTATTGAAGCCCACCCCTGCACTCTTCAACCCCCAGCAGACTATGGAGCTACCTGAGTTCAAATCCTGACCCCACCACTTACTGGCTGTGTGACCTCAGGCACACTGCTCAAACTCCCTGCCTCAGTTTCCTCACCTGGAAAATGCAGATAATCATAGTACCTATGCTGTAGGGTTGTTACAAGGATTAAATGAGTTAACACATAAAGCACCTCTGGAACAGTACCTGGCACGGAATGAGCGATCAATGAACCGCAGCTTCTACTGATTGTCATCATCATCATCCTGGCCAAGGGCATCCTCTCGCCTTAGCCCTACTCTTGCCTTAGCCCTGGTCTATTACATCACACGTACCAAAGCCACATACTGAGGACACTGCAACCCCAGCACATGTGGAACAGCCCAAGCCCCAAGCCTCCTGCCACTGAGGGCCGTTTCTAGAGCCACAGCATCCAACCCAATCTGGAGCCTGCTGGACTCCAGCCCAAGATCTCAATGCTCTTTGGACACAGTCTGCTGGGTCTCCCCAGCCTTGCATCACACCTTCCCGGCCCTGCTTTTTGCAAGCCCCACTCTGGCCTTGACCAACTTTCCCCACCCCAGAGCTAGCATGCAATGCAGGGTCAGTGGCCTTTGGTGCCTGGCCCTGCCCCTGCATGGGGTCATGCTCTACTCCTCAGCCCAGGCTGAACCAAAGGTGCAAGTGTGGTTACAGCCCCTGTCGTCAGATTCACGGCTCAACACTGTCAGCACCAACAACAGAAAATCCATCAGCTATCCCGAAGTCCTGAGCCAGCATCTTCTGGCTTCCAAACCAAGTCAATTTAACATCTGACACTTGTGCCAAGAGTTCGCATCCAGAAAGGCACTCTCCTTTCAGCTTTATAAGCCTTGCTGACAATTCCCCTCCCAGCCTCACAAGGCGGACAGAGGCGAAGGGCTCCCTGCTGGTACCCCCTGTACACATGATGTATGCCTGCCTCCCTCCCAGGCCCCCATCTTCTGCTCCCATCTGGACTGCCACAGTGGACACCCGCAGCCCAGCACAGGCGCCCCTCTCTCTTGGGACCACCACACACACTTAAAGGAAAGGATTGTGAAATTAACATTTAGTCTTACTTTCTGGGAACAAAAGCCTGAGCAAGTTTCCACAGTCACATTGGCCTGTATCAGGGAGCTGGGGAAGGCATGTGTAATGTTCTCTGGCAGTCGGAAGCACCCACGGTAGGTGGCGGTCCGCCCTGTGGGGAAAGAGAGGGATTGCTGGTAAGAGAAGGTACCCAGTTGTTGCTGCCTGTCACCAGAAAAAATGCTGGCTTTAGGTCCTGAGACAGGTATAAATAAACTGAGGTGCAGATTTCAAATCAGGGAGGGAAAACTGCCCTAGATGGGGTGTGATCACGCTGAGCTCCTGAGAGAAACCAGGCATCAGGACCTTGACCCCCCAGGGTCACCTATACGAGACCACTTGGCTGAAGTTGCCGTGCTCTGCTCCTGCTCCTGCCAGTTCTCCATAACAGCATCCTTCCTGCCTGCCCACCTTCAGTCCTTCCTTCTTGCTCCCTTGCTTCCTTCAACAAATTGGGATGGTGCTTTTACTAGGTGCCAGATTCCTTTCACAGCAGTGATCTGAGAGGCCGATATTGTGAAACATGTGATGTCCTCCCAGAAGATGCATAAGAAGAAAAGCAGACATGGAAATCTGAAACTCAGCCATGTCTGCTCTCGCTGTGCCACTGGAGTGATACCACTGCTCTGCTTTGTAAAGTTTGCCTCTCTCTGATCTTGAACTCCCACTCAATTTCTAGGAACACTCCCCAAGCCCATGTCACAAAGAAGCCTCCTGCCAAGCCTCCTGCTGCTCTCTAGAACCTCCAGGTGGAAAAGTCCAGGGCCCTCGCTGGCTTCCTTGGAGCTGAACAAACTTTCTGGCACGTTCTTGCACCAACTGCTTGTATTTCTTCCAGATGCGTCAGTTTCTTTAGATGGCATCCTGATTCTTACCCCATGCTCCTTTCCACACGAGGTCCCCAGGGCTCAGCATCTTCCCCCGCTCTCTAGCTGTCACAACACGCAAGGCAAGAGAAACCCTCTAACCTGCCAGAATCTGGCAAGCAGGACCAAAGCCTGGATCTGGAAGCATCTCAACTGACCACAGCACTGTGGTCCACACATCAGGGCACGACCTGCTAGGATACAGACACCAGCCTAGTGGTGTCTAGGTGACTATGGTGTCAACATCAGGGCTTAGGGTCTTCAGTGCCTAGGTTCAAGTCCTTGCACTGCCAATAACTAGCTGTGTAACTCTGCCATGTCACAGGCTCTGAGACTCTCAATTTTATCACCTACATACAGTGTAGCTCCCAGGGTTGTCACAAGGAGCAATACCCACGCATATCCCCTGATGGGGCTGCATCCCCCCACTACCATGTGTCTGCCCTGGCTTCTGGTGTCAAAGTCGAGGGTGGTGGCAGGTCCTGGGCTCACAAAACTCTTTCCTGTTCTTTGGCATGACTGGAACCCCCAAAGAACAAACATTTCAATGGACTGGGCACCAGTCCTCAGCCAGTTCTGTGGGAGTAGAACAGACAATGGGGAGAGTCATCAGGGCAGGCACCATCCAGGGAGAGCGGAGGGACCAAGCTTCCAGCAAGCCCCAGCCCACAGGGAGGACAGCAGGGAGCCATGAGGCCTCCAGAACACAGCTCTTTGGTGGGGAGGCTACATCCTGGGTTACCACTGTGTTCCCTACACCCAGCCCTGATCCCAGCACACAGCAGGCACCCACTACGTGCTGAATGAATGAATGAACTGAACTAGA
This sequence comes from Cheracebus regulus, assembly GCA_963574635.1. Lineage (NCBI taxonomy): Eukaryota > Metazoa > Chordata > Mammalia > Primates > Pitheciidae > Cheracebus > Cheracebus regulus. Next base: position 49,053 of record CAUYQU010096115.1, read on the forward strand.
TAAAGCAGGAAGGAAGGCACTGCATATACTGCAACAGGTGAGCGATTCATGAGCTGCTAAAGGAAGCGTTGGCTGTCTCTAGACTTCACTAATGCGCCTCTCAGGACATATAACCTGGTGCAATCTATTCTCAGGACACAGGTTGTCACCTGGGGCAGTCTATTCTCCCTCACTCCCCAGGTGAGAGCCTAAGGGCTTTTTTGGGGCAGAATGATGCCTCCAAGGTAAGGACATTGATGACTTGCTCAGAACCCACTCAGATTCCAGCCTGGGGAGCACATTCATGGGTCTTCCTCTTTGTGGATGCTCCTTGGTGGCAGAAGCTATAGCTCACAGTGGTGGTTACCTGGTTACCTCTTGACACAGATCCTGTCAGCTCATCCCCTCAAGAAGGGAGCAGGAAGGCAAGGGTACCTCACAGGGTGCTCCGCAGCCTGCCCAAAAGGGCAGCTAGGACACCATCTTCAATGCCAACCAAGACAGCAAGTCCAGCCAACTCAGGATCTAGGGCTGGCTTGAATGATGGGACCATCTGTCTCTTAATCTATGGGCAATCTGAAGTAAAACAACTGCCTCTCAGAATCAATTACCAAGCAGGCAGACGGGACTGGGAGGGCAGCCCCAGAGTCCACATATAGGATTGGTCCTACTTGGGGGCAGGAATGTTGTTTGAAACCAAAGAAATAAAAGCTCCAAGAAGCTAGCGTGGAGCAGTTTGGTCCTCAGGAAGTCCATTTGGATGTCCAGGTGACAAGACAGGACTCTGCCTATGTGCTATGGCAAAACCCTGTGCCAGGTCAGGGCCTGGCAGAGAAGGTGTTGATGAGAAACTGCTGAGTTAATGGTGTCTCTAGTGAACCCATAAGCTAAACAGTGTGTTGTCAGTTTCTCTGCCCCTGTCCTCATTCCTCCATCTGGACCCCTGGGCTCCCAGGCACATCCTGTTTGAATGTAAGATGCACCTAAGAAGCCCTAGTCAGCTGGGGCCAAACCCAGAACAGCTCTCCGTAGCACTGTGACCCCACAGATAGTGGCCAGCCAGGGTGGTCTTTAGGCTCACCCACGGTTCTCAGGGCTGGGCTTCTGTGCTGCTTGGAAAACTCACTCACTGCTAGGAGAGCACTCCCAGAACCCCTGTGAAGCCTTAGCTTTGATCTGATACCTCTTTACCCGGGCTCTGCCCCTTTCTTGAACTGATCTGTCAGTTCTCCTGGAGCCCCGTTACTAGGGCATGACCAGAGGTGGTCGTGTCCATGAGCCAGTGAGCCTGGACGCTGGGCTGTGCCTCTGCCTCCATCACTGCTGCCTCACCCTTGCCAGTGGTGGGGGTGGTCTCCCAGGCTCTGACTCCTTCCCAACCTGCCTCTCCCAACCATGAAAAGAATGGCCCCCAGCATGGGCAACAGCTCACAATGCTATTATTTTATAAAGGAGCCTTCTGTGATAAGAGGAAGTGGATTTGTGCTCATCATCTTGCAATGGGACACACCAGAGTTTCTAACTCCTCCTGTGAACGGGCCCCCTTCAGGCCCCTATCTATTTGCTATTCCTTTGCACTGACATTCCTGGGAGTCCAGTCTTGCTGCCTGATGTGTCAGCTTGGTTGATTGTTTCTGTCTGAGTTCTACCACCTTGAACTGCAAGCTGAGCACTCAGTGAGAATTCACCTCAGGGCACCCCTATGCCTGGGCTGGTAGCACAGCTCTCAAGGGGACAGTGCATTTGCCTCCGCCAGGCCCTCCAGATGCCCCGGAGTTGAAACTTTCAGGCAGATCATATAAACTGGAACCCCCAAACGCATACAAATGCAGGCCTGTGGTTATAAATTCTTAGGAAGATTTTTGTCTTCACCTGAAGCTCAGGTCAGAACAAACAAGCTTTGTTCTAGCTCTCTGAACAGGTGGAAGATATATTTTTTTAATCTAAACTTTCACTGATTAACATTTCAGTGAAATTGAATCCCACTGTATACAGAAGTTTCAATCCAATTCCTTTCTCCGCGAAGCCTGAGGCCTCCTTCTGCATCCTGCTTGGACATTCAGACCAAAACAGAGTGGCCACCCAGCCCAGCAACTTCCCTCCACTGAGCCCCAGGGCCACACAGAGTATTTCTAACTCTCTCCACCATGGGTCTTTGTTGTTTCTTCATTTCTGGATCCTTGTTTCTTCATTTCTGGATCCAAGGGATTGCCTTACTTTCCTGCTAGTTCAGCTATGCATTTAAAATAATGCTTGTTAAATCTTATGCAGCATTTCTAGGTGCTTTATAGTTAAGGAATTTTCCGATTATCTGGCCCACACCATTGCTAGAAATGCTAGGTCTCTCAGCCTGGAGGAGTGACTCATGTCTCTAATCCCAGAACTTTGGGAGGCCAAGACAGGTGGATCACTTGAGGTCAGGAGTTCGAGACCAGCCTAGCCAACATGGTGAATTCTCGTCTCTACTAAAAATACAAAAAAAAATCAGCAGCATGCACCTGTAATCCCAGCTCCTCTGAAGGCTGAGGCAGGAGAATCGCTGAACCCAAGAGGTGGAGGTTGCAGTGAGATGAGATTGCATCACTGCACTCCAGCCTGAGTGACAGAGTGAGACTCCATCTCGAAAGAAAGAGAGGAGAGGAGAGGAGCGGAGGGGAAGGGAGGGGAGGGGAGGAGAGGAGAGGAAGAAAGGGAAAAGAAAAGAAATCTAGGTCTCCCTCTGCAGTTTACAAAATAGACTGTGGCTCAGAGAGGGGCAGTGAGCTGCTAGAGGCCACACAGGATGAATGAGGCATACCCAGGCCTCCTCATCAGTTTCTCTCTCCTGCGGGGAACAAGCAAAGGTGTGTCTTGGTCACAAACTCAAGTAATTAAGCCTCTGATGGACCTGTCCCCACCCTGTCAGGAGACTGTCCAGTGATGTCAATAGGGAAGAGAGGGGAGAGGTTGGCACCCGGTTCTGCCCCAGGTATTTTAGATGAGGGGTGTGGGGGACAGGCAACCAGAGCGAGTAGGACAGACAGAGCTCAGGGAGAGGCTGGCACACTCACGCTTCCTGGAGCCCGGCTGCAGCTCATCCACACGGTACACGGAGAGCCGGTCCATACCACCGCACACAGAGCCCTTCTCGCCTTTGCACTCGTGGTTACACTCCTCCAGCCCGACGCTCATCGCTGGTAGCCGGTTCCCGCAGTAGCACTCCACCCCAGCCTCCAAGCCAGCGTAGACATAGGACCTGCAGGGAGACAGAGCCTGGGTAAGTCTGGACCTTGGCCCAGAGCTAGGGCTGGGGTCTAAACTGCAGACTGTCTCAGCTTTATCTAGAATGTAAAGTATGTTTAAGTAAGAACCTTGTCTTTTCTTTCTCCATCGGTAAAATGGTAATAACTCATTGCTACATAACCGACTGTGGAGAGGATTTACGTGGGTCAAGCAATGGCAACTGGGTCTGGAGTCGGGATACGGACTGGACTTGAAGCCAGACTCAAGGGCCATCTGGCTAAGTTCAGGGAACAGTCTTTCCTTTGTGATAAACGAATGGAACTGGTCCCGTTGGTCCCTCTTGCCAGCCCTGAGCTCTGCCCTGCAGGGTACTGTGGTTACAGGTTATAATGGATCTATATCTGTGGTGTGCCCGTAAACTGGTTATCAATATGGGACAGGGAGAGCTCTGGTTTGTAATGTTTGCCAATTTCTGTTGTATAAACACTCCCACTATAGAAGATTTTAAGCTAAATGGTTTTATAATGGGCTCACACTCTAAAGATTTCAGTTTATCCTGGTCAGCGGCCATGAGCTGGTCTGAAGTGCCCCCCACATATCACATCTTGTTCTTTTTTTTTTTCTTTTGAGGTGGAATCCCACTCTGACGCCAGGCTGGAGTGTGGTGGTGCAGTCTCAGCTCACTGCAACCTCTACCTCCTGGGTTCGAGCAATTCCCCTGTCTCACCCTCCAGAGTACTTGGGACTACAGGCGCATGCCACCATGCCTGGCTATTTTTTTTCTTTTGGATGTAGGGACAGGGTTTCATCATGTTGGCCAGGAGGGTCTCGATCTTCAGACCTTGTGATCCACCCACCTCGGCCTCCCAAAGTGCTGGGATTAGAGGTGTGAGCCACTGCACCTGGCCTGCATGTCACATCTTGTTACATGTAGGCCCTGCTGCACAGTCCCCATCTCCACAGCCATTTCTCTGCTTACTTTTACCCAGTTGTAATACCGTAAGTAAAGAAAGATTGGAAATGGCACCCATAATGCATCACACAGGACTTCAAGTGCAGAAAGCAGTCAACACTTTCTAGTCAGCGGATCTAGATGTGAAAAGCCTAGATTGAAAATCCAAACACAAGCTTCAAGTCCCCATTTGACCATGTCCTGGTGGTGAGACCCTGAACGTCACTTACCATCTCTGAGTCTCAGTTTCCCGATCTATTAGGAGACTAAAAAGACAATGTATCATCCTGTTTCCACTTCACCTAGGCTATAACGTATATAAGGACCTTGTCTTTTCTTTCTCCAGCCTCAGTTTCTCCTTCTGTAAAATGGGGATAACTCATTGCTACCTAGCCGACTGTGGAAAGAATTTACATGACATACATAACAAAGGTGAAAGGATTCTGTGGGAAAAATAAATGAAGAGTGAAGTCTGATTCTGTTTAGGCCACCTCTCTCATATGCACGTGTGCACGAGCACGAGCACACACACACACACACACACACACACACGCACGCGAGTCAATATGTGGGCCTTTGGGCCTTGACATTAGGGACCATTCCTCTGGCACATGACAAGGGTCTGGCAACTACTGGGTGAGCTGGAAAAATCAGAAAAAGTAAACCCTGTTATAAACACAAGATGAAAATACTTTCCCTACCAAAGCTGGAAAGATCCTCCCAGAGAAATCTCAGTTAAAGCCCTTTATCTTATTGTAAAAACATAAGTAAACTGAGGCCCACAGAAGGAAAAGAACTCACCAAACTCACACGCTGAGTCCCTGCTATGGCTGGACTGGAAGCCATGTCTCCCTGCACCCAGCTCCCAGCACTCCAGTCATCACCCAGATCCTAGCACCCAGATCATCACCCAGCTCCCAGCCCCCAGGCCATCACCCAGCACCCAGGCCATCTGCCAACAAACTTTCTTTCTTCTGGACATCTGGGAGCTGATCAATGAGTTCTAATTATGCTATGACAGCCAACTGGCAGATGACATGCCTCCTCATTCTGGGACTGTCCCTGGACCTTCCTCCCAGTAGAATCAGCAGTCCCCTAGGACTCACCGCTCGGCACATGCATCCTGGCAGTGGGAGACAGTCATCTTTCTCAAGTCATAAAACACAGCCCCCTTCAGAGTCCTCTCGTGGCCATCGTCACTGAAGCATCCAATGTAGGTTCCTGCAGGGAAGGAAGCATGGCTGAGACCGGAGGCCCAGGAATCATGGGCCCACCCTTAGGAAAGGCCAGGGGAATCTCTCCCTTCCTGGCCAAGGCCAATCTCAGAGAAACCCGGGGGGTGAGTGCTGCATGCAACCTCCCGCTAAGTGCTGAGCCGAGCGGGCATCTGACACCTCCCTCTCGTTTGTTTCCTGCCCATTTTCTCTTAGTTAATGGCCCACTGTCCACCCAGACAGCTCTGCCAGGAGCCTGGCGTCCGCCTGACCACTGCCTTCTTCCACTGCCCCCTACTCATTAAGTCCAGACGGCTGGATGTCCTCTCACCAACTCCACCCCTCCTTGCCCACCCTGCCCTCCCTGTACTTAGAGAGGCCTCTCTACCTCTGCAAATGCCCTAAGAGACAGGTTGTTGCCTCCTTGTGGGCCAGAGAGAAGACATTAGTTAGGGAAAGTTTGATTTTAGTCAATTTAAGGAAGATCCTTCAAACAAGGAGAGCTATCTCAAGGTAAAATCTGTCGTCCCAAGAGGGAGCAAGGCCCTATCTCTGGAGAGTGTCCACAGAGTCTGTTAGAGTGGGAGAAAGTGTCCTGTGTGGGAAACAACAGGGCCACATGACCACAGAGGCCTCTCCATGCTGGTCACCTACACACATCCCTGGAAGGGGACACCGGGGACCCTCATGCCTCAGTGGCACTGAGAGGCCACCCATGCATGTGCCAGTGGGAGCCTGTCACAGCCCTGCCCTATCACCCTGAGGGAGGGAGACATCTCCCAGAGATGCACAGAGAAGCTTGGAGATGGCAGTCCCGATGCAAATGCGGGTAGGCATGTAAATGTCATGCACACCAGTGTTTTGAAGGAGCGGCATGGGAATTTGCAAACACGCAGTCACACAGTCCCCAAGCTGTGAACACATACCCACAATCGCTGTGCCGATCTGGATCGGGCACCTGTGATACAGACGATGCACATCTCCCCAGGAACTACTGTGTTCCGCTCATTCCTGTCACCTGAGGAGCGCACGGCTGCCTCCAGAGAAATCAGGCTGTCTCTGGAAAGTAACACGCCCAAGACCTCCCAGCAGCCTGCCAGCAGCTCCCAAGCAGCTTTTCAGTGAGGAGGAAAGTCCTGATGGTCCACAGGCCTGGGTGCCCCGTGAGGGCAGGGGAGATTGTCATTGTTCCAGCCAAGAACCTGGTCCAGGGCAGTGGCTAGCGGTCACCACTGAGTGGCCTGGGGGAGGGAGCCTGCCAACCATCCACTTTTGGGCCCCAATCGGGGAGTGACTTTTCTGACAGCGAATGCCACATTTAATTCCACCTCTGCCCTTGCTAAATCACCTCAACTTTCTGTGCCACAGTTTCCTTACCTGTCGAGCAGATACATGCCCACCTGCACCGCCTCCCCTTGCCCGAGCTCCTCTCTCCTGCCCCCGGGTTTGGGCCTGTCGCTGCTCCCTCCTCCCCACCCTTTGCTTCCTGCTGTGCTCGGGGCTTAGCTCTCTGACCCTGACTGTACCAGCACACAATGGCCTCCCCCTTCTCTGAGTTTTTATATGCTGTACCTGAAAACCTTGCCCGTCATCTAAACCCTTGCCATTAGCTGTAGGAGTCAAAATCTTTTATACCTGGTCAGGTATGGTGGCTTGTGTCTGTAATCCCAGCACTTTGGGAGGCCAAGGTGGGTGGATCACCTGAGGTCGGGAGTTAGAGAACAGCCTGGCCAACATGGTAAAACTGGTTTCTACTAAAAATACAAAAATTAGCCGGGCATGGTGGCACATGCCTATAGTCCCAGCTACTGGGGAGGCTGAGGCAGGAGAATCACTTGAACCTGGGAGGTGGAGGCTGCAGTAAGCCAGGATTGTGCCACTGTACTTCAGCCTGGGTGACAGAGCAAGACTGTGTCTGAAAAACAACATATATATATATATATATACACACACACACACACACACACATATATGTCTGTATACACACATATACACACACACACATATGAAGGCGGGGACGGTCTTACTGACTACACCAAGGTGCAATATCCAGGGCCCTAGGTTAAGGCAAAGCAGAGGAGAACAAGCAAGATGGCAGGAGACTGGATTCCCCACCACACCAAGACCCAAGGGACCCAGGAGATCCTCAGACCAGAGAACCTCAGGGCTGAGGAGGGAATGATGGCCATCTTCTCCAATGTTTGCCAAAAGGTCTGGTTCCCTGCCAGGCTCTGAGCCTCTTGATGTCACCTTCATCTGGGGATGCCCATCAGCACATGTGGCCATGCCCACAGGCTACCATCCTCCCCTGAGGACTGCTGCCCAGACATCCAGCCCCATGTGCATCTCACTCCTTCGGTAAGGCTCAGTCCACCACCACCAGCGTGGACCAATGCACAGAGCTTTCAGCCAGCTCAGCAAGAATGGATCCTTCTCCTCTGCCTGCCTACTTAGTAAAAGAAAACTAATATTTGAGAAATTTCTGATGGGTTGCTCAGCAAAAAAGTTCCATTTCAGCTTTCAATTAAACAGCCAAAGTAGAAGCTCGGATTATTAAACATTTATCACTGTAGATGGGAAATTAACCACAAGGTTTTCAAGGTGCTTGGGCTCAAGACCTTCTCAGGCTGAGGCTGCAAGTGGCTGTACGTGCTTCCCAGGCTCTACGTGCTTTTGGGGAAGTGGATGGAAACAGCCTTTGGAAATAGCTCCACCACTATCTGGCTGTGCCACCTGGGATATGCAGCTGCCGCTCTCTGAGCCTCAACTTCCCCATCTATAAAATGGGGCTATGGTGCCAATTCCATGGGGTAGTTGTGAAAATTCCATAAGGTAACACATGTAAAATGTTTAATACAAGGCTTGACATGCAGTAATTACTCAGCAGCGACTGTTTTTACTGTTAACATATTGTTATTAATAAGGAAAACATTTAAATTACTTTTCTTCCCCAAAACTCAAATTCTTCATCATTAAACAGTGATAGCACCACTTACATCATAAGGCTGCTTGAAGATTAAATTAAATGAGATAACAGATGTATGTCTATACAGAACAATGCTTGGCACATAACAGATGTTCAAAGAAGTAACAGCCATTATTATTCTGATCCTACCCTCTAACCTGGGATGTGAGATGGATGGATCAGTAAATATTAGCTGAATAATTAACACGTTAATAAAAGAGAGAAAAAAAAATGGTTGCAAGCAGTCAGGGTCTAGGTCTTCTGGAAAGAAGAAGTGGCCAACCTGTGACCAGTCGGTCACCTGATGGAGCTCACTGCCGTGGAGAGCGAGCCTGGGCCTGGCCAGCCCCGTCTTAGTGTGCAGCAAGGGCCCAAGACACAGATGGCCCCTCTGTTTGTGAGGAGGAGGCAGCTCTTTTATCTGGACGCAGAACGAACCGCTTTGCTAACTCCCTGACAGAGGCGAGAATGTACGGGAAAGAACTTCCGAGGGATACACTGGGACCCATTCTGAGGCAGATTTATTACTTTCGGCTGAAATGGAGGCATCGCATTATTGTCTGTGACTCTGCATCTGTTCATTTGCACATCAAAATGGACATGCCGTGAGGCTATTAACGATGGCTTTGAAGATATTGGAATGTCTTTGGAAATTACTATCAATAAAAAACAAACTGGCTATGGAGAAGTTACTATTTTTCCCCTAGTAAACTTACTGACATTTTATTCCATTATGGATGTTGTCCAAGGTATAATGAAATGCTCAGTGATGGATGGAGCCTCCTGCAGCTTTCGCGCCTTGCAGGATCCCCTTTCAGGAGGATGGCGGGCTGCCCGGGCCACAGAGAGACACCCGCTTTGTTCACGGCCCCAGCAGCTGTCCGGAGGGCTGGGCTGTGGGTTTCTCGGCTGGCTGTGCAGTGCCTACAGAGCCCCACAACAGGAAGGGGGCCCAGAGCAGCGCCCTGCCTCCCCCATTCCCTGATGATCTCCAGCCATGAGACAACACAGCCTCCCGACTTGGTTCTTACACTGTTCAAAGGAGAGCAAATTCTTCCTTAAATCCTGGGGCATATTCACAATATTTGACAACCTATGGAGGGCACTGACCATTCAGAATTGCCACCATTTGGTACTAGAAGCATATTAACCCTCTCTTTGCTGGATAAGGAGGAGGTTTGGGGGCCACTGGGGAGGCAGACAGAGTATAGAGGGCACCCCAGTGGCCCAGGGCAGGAACCATCTCCAACCAACCTGGAAGTATTGCAATTATTTTAACAATTGCTAAGACCATACTGGTATATAAAGTTGAGTATCAGTCTTGCCTCTATCTAGTCACAATCTCTCTAGATTTTACTGGATCCCCTTCCATCGCTTCTGTAAGTCATTAGGGGTAACTTAAAGTAAAAGGGTCCTCCCTGGTTCCCTGAGACACACACACTCTCCACTCAGGACTAAGCCCTCCCCTCTGCTTGTCAGTTATATTTTTATTATTATTATTTTGAGACAGGGTCTTGAGAGTCACCTAGGCTGAAGTGCAATGGCACGATCTCAGTTCACTGCAACCTCCACCTCCCAGGTTCAAGCAATTCTCCTGCCTCAGCCTCCAAAGTAGCTGTAATTACAAGCACCTGCCACCACGCCTGGCTAACTGTTTATATATTTTTAGTAGAGACAGGGTTTCACCATGTTGGCCACGCTGGTCTCAAACTCCTGGCCTCAGGTGATTCGCCCACCTCAGCTGGGCGTGGTGGCTCACGCCTGTAATCCTAGCATTTTGGGAAGCTGCTGGTCTGTTTTAAAGGTCACTTCTGTCTGAGTCCACAGGCCCTTGGCACATGCCTCTAGCATACCTTGGCCGTGCTTTGTAGAAATTATTCGGGTGCATATCTGACTGTACCGACAGACTAAGTTCCTCAAGAGCACAGTGAAGTGCACACACAAAGACTCATGTGGCGAATCATCAGTGTGTGGGGGATGAAAGCAATGAAGAGAGGAATGGAGCCCACTATGCCCAGGGTCACAGGCCCAGTCAGTGGCAATCCCCAGGTCTATTTTCAAAACGTGAGCATTTCACATGGCTTCCTTTCAAGAAATGCTGACTTCTGCCAATAATGTACACTTTAGTCTAAATAAGTTACACTGATAAAACCTGCACTGAAGTCAGGCGCAGCGGCTCACACCTGTAATCCCAACACTTTGGGAGGTTGAGATTGTGAGGTCAGAGTTCAAGACCAGCCTGACCAACATGGTGAAACCCTGTCTCAACTAAAAATTCAAAAATTTGCCTGAATTTGCACTTGTGACAAAATCCCAGGGGAGGTGATGCTTCTGGTCAGAGGCCCCACTTTGTGACCCATTGCTCTGTGTAATGACACCCACTCCTCACAATAGCCCTGGAGAGTGGTGTCTTTAGCTCCATTTCAGACAGACCTGGTGATGCTGAGTGACATGTTCTTTTTTTTTGAGATGGAGTCTTCTTCTGTTGCCCAGGCTGGAGTGCAGTGGCACAATCTTGGCTCACTGCAGCCTCCGCTTCCCAGATGCCAGCGATTCCGGTACCTCAGCCTCCCAAGCAGCTGGGATTACAGGCATGCACCACCATGCCCGGCTAATTTCTGTATTTTTAGTAGAGACAGGGTTTTATCATGTTAACCAGGCTAATCCCAAACTCCTGACCTCAAGTGATCTGCCTGCCTAGGCCTCCCAAGTGCTGGGATTACAGGTATGAGCCACTGTGCCCGGCCTATTTTCACATTTTCAATGACATTTTCCTACTAGACTCTCTGAGAATTAAAAAACAAACAAACAAATGTTGGCCAAGATTCCAGCCAACATCTGTCTGAACCCAAAGCTGGAGCTCTAAGTGACCTGCTCACAACATCTGAGCCTTGAGCCATGTGGAATTCCAGCTGGTGAATGAGCAAAATCCTGAACAGGCCCCTTCATGTCCTGCAGAGCAGAAGGAAAGAACCATCTAGCAGTGACAGCCATGGGCCTGCGGTGCCTACTTCTCCAGCTGCTACGTGGCCAGAAAGAGAAAGGGGCCACCAAACCTGTCACCCCGAATAGGGGTCCTGAAAACAGCTCCCCCAAATGCAGCTGAGCGCCTACCTCGGCTGTGGATGGCAGGCCTGGGAGCCTCAAGGCCCAGGGCGGGCGGTCCCTGAGAGTCACTCATGAAGTGGTGGAACCAGCGGCGACGACGCAGCTGACGCAGCTCTGAGTTGCGGCTCCGCAGCCAGCGCGGGCCGGGCCGGGGCCGGGTCACGGGGCTCCGCAGCAGGTCCACGCCCAGCAGCAGCTCTGGGCTGACTCGAGGGTCATGCAGGGCTCTGCTGTCCAGCAAGCCCACACCCAGCGCCATGGCGGCCACTGGCAAGGTTTGCAGGGGGCCAGGTGCCCGGGGGCCCTGTGGGAGACCCACTCGGGCCCGCTGCAGCAGCAGCAGGCTGCCAGTCATCAGGTAGGCAGCTGTGAGGAAAAACAGCAGGAACTGTGTTCGGCGGAGAAACTTCTGGAGTCGGAAGAAAGGTTTGGCCATGCCCCTGGGAGGCAGGGCTCCTGGCTGGAGCCCCCCAATGGCTCCTAGCGCCCAGGCGGGAGGGAGGCCAGGGCCTCCGGAGGAGTCATCCTTGCATCCTGGCTCCTGGCACCTGCCTGTGATCTCCTGGGGTCATTCACTGTTCCTGCCCCGTCTCCAGCAGGTGTTCAAAAGGCACCATCACTTATCTCCAGTGGCCACAGGGTCCTGCAGCTGCAGCTGCAGCCTCTGCCCAGGCGTCAAGGGCATCTCCATCCCGGGCCTCTACCGACCCTCATCTACTGGTGCAGAAATCTGGAAAGGTGGAGAAAGAGCACTGAGATGAAATAGCGGGTCCACTACCCGGCTTTCCCAGGCTGGGATACCCTCACCCTGTATGTGCTTTATCCAAGGGACCAGCTGTAGTGCAGAAGCACTGGACAAAGCCAGGTTTGAATCCCAGCTCTGCCACTGGCCAGCTGTGTGACACTCGTTAGGTTGCTTAACCTTGCTGGGCCTCAGCTTCCCCATCTGTAAAATGGGGATAATAGCACTCCCCTTGAGGAGTAATGAGAACTTGGTGATGAGAGCAATAGCAATAAGGGGGAGGAGGAACAGCAGCAGGAGCTCTTTCCTCAGTTCTTCCTGTGTGTCAAGCACTCAGTTAAATGCTTTACATATTATCTCACTTAACTCTCACACCAATCCAACAAGGTAGAGACTATCATATTCCCATTTCACAGATGAGGAAACTGGCAAAAGAAGGCAAATTAGTTTTCCCCAAGCAACACAGTTGGTAAACAGGAGAGCCAAGGTTTTGAAGAGTCTGTGTTCAGAGCCTGTACTCTCAATGATGACGTGGCCCAGCCTGCAGTGAGACACTACCACATATAAATGCATCTAGCCCAGGTAGGAGTATGCTGCAGATGCTTAATATATGCACGCAATCAGCTGACTCCCAGGGGTGCACTGGAACTGCGAGCCTGGGTTGGAAGGAGCCTCTGCAGAGGCTGGTCATGGACTTTCGCACAGGATATGGCCCTGGGGAGGGAGGGGCTTGTGTACCCTTCCCAGACCTCCTAGACTCCAGAAGCCAGAATCAAAGGACCAGGGTAGCGCCTGAGCCATGCACCTGCAAACAGAGGCTGAGCACCCAGAACAGAGAAGGCGGAAGGCCCTCAGATCTGCCTTCCGTGGGTCCCTCCACTCCCCAGGACTCGGCTGTCACTCTGGGCTTTGGTTCCCATTGGCGGTGCCTCTGAAGTGTGCTGTTAGGGTTGGCAGAGGGTTTTGCAGCTGCCACGAGCTGGGCTGCTGTGTGAGTGAAGCCCTTAGCACAAGGACAGGCTTATCCCAGAGAAAAGGCCCCTAGAAGCGTGACTAAGCCACTGCCCGTAACTAACTTGGCCCGGGCCCCCAGCCAGGCCTGTGCAGCCACTCAATGGCTGCTCTGTGCATCAGGGACAGACAGCGGGTATGAGAGGAAGGACAATGTTTGAGCTGGCATTCCAGGCCCCCAGAAAGCTTTGAGGCTTGGGATGAAAACCCAAAGGGGCCCAGACAGGCATGACCCTCTCTGATTAAATGGTGAGGGCCGCCAGGTTCTGAGGCCCTCGGGGAGGGCAGAGATCTGGAAATACGGGTTGGCTGGTCCTTTAGGCTGGGGTAGAGGCAGCAGACTCAGTCATCAGCAAATGAAGCTGGAATTAAACTCTGAGTTGGGAAGCCATTGCAGATGGGTCTCCAGAGCTTGTATTTTCTAGGCTGATGTGTCTGCCAGGCCCACCCGACAGCCTCATCAGATTTGTAAAACCACAGAGAAAATCCCAAGAAATCCTGACTGATCTCTCTGCCTCCAGCTTTGGACCCCTCCAATCCAGCTTCTACAAGGCTGCCAGGGTGATCCTCCTAACACGCAAATCTGATCATGGTGAACCCCTGCTTAAAACCCCGTTCAATAGCTCCCTGTGGCTACTGGATAAGCTCTAAGCTCCTTAGCATGACATAGAAGGGCCCCTTCGTGATCTAGCCCATCCAGCCTCATCTCTTGCCAGGCCTCCTTCCTTTGGCTTCCCCATCTCACATGCATGCACACACACTCCACATTCCAGCAGTGCCACCGGGAATCACAGCACATCTGCCTTGGTGCCTTTGCACAAGCTACCCTTTATTTATGCCTTTTCCTTCCTCTTAACTTATCAAATCCCTGTGTATCCTCCAAGGCTCAGGCCAGGTATTGCTCCTCAGAGGATTCCCTGAAGATTCCTCAGTCTTTCCACAGACCCTGCTGACCCTCATCCCATCCTGGGCTGATCGCAAGTGTCCGTCTACTTGACAGTTACCCTCTGAAGTCCGTAATCCACTCAGAGCTAGAAACCAGGACTCATTCAGTTCCCGGTCCTAACACCAGACCCGGCATCAGGCCTGGGAATGTGGATGCTCAGTGATCTTTGTTTATGAATGCTTTTTTTTTTTTTGAGATGATGGAGTTTTGCCCCATCATCCAGGCTGGAGTGTAGTGGCATGATCTTGGCTCACTGCAACCTCCACTTCCCAGGTTCAAGTGATTCTCCTGCCTCAGCCTCCTGAATAGCTGGGATTACAGGTGCCTGCCACCACACCCAGCTAATTTTTGTATTTTTTAGTAGAGACAGGGTTTCACCATCTTGGCCAGGCTGGTCTTGAACTCCTGACCTCATGATCCACCCACCTCAGCGCCCTAAAGTGCTGGGATTACAGGTATGAGCCACCATACCTGGCCTAGGAATACATTTTTTAAATGAAGGAGACCATGGACAAATGGATATGCAAATCTTGACATCAGAAACCTGCTCCTATGGGGTCAGGGCAGTGAAACTTCAAATTCCACTTACCCAGAGCCATGGATGAAGCCTGACATGTGGGAGAAAGGGAGCAGTGCAGGGGCACAGGCCCCCAGGTCGTCAAGGAACTCAGCTGAACAGAGCTGAGGGCTTTCAGGCGCACGGAGTTAACAAGAGTGCCTGGCTTTATGTCATCCTTTTGTGATGTGATTCTATGAGGAGGGTCTGCAGGTCTGCTCACAAAGGGGCTCCGATTACAAAGGAGGATCACATCAGGGAAAAATCCTGTACAATTGAAGGGGAGAGGGTAGCACTCCAGCTGTGAAAACGTTTCTGATGAGACAGAGTAGAAAGGCAGGCAGTGGCTCAACAGTTCAGAATTTTGAAGGCAGGGTATACCGTGAATTTCATATAGACTTTCTAGATAGGATTTGGATCTACAGTACAAGTAGGGCTGGGGTGGGGAGTGGTCAGAGCTGATGAATCAAGACTCAGTGCACCTCACCCAGGGTCCCAAGGTCCTCCAAAGCATTTTCTGGTACTCCCACTTCCCAGAAGGGCCTTCCCTGGTCTGGGGAGGTGGGTGCTGGTGTGGACACAACGGACAGCCACTTGCAGGCCAGATGTCCATGGCCCAGGCCTTCTATGAAGCAGGCTGCACTTCCAACTTTTAAAATCACAAAGCAGATTCCTAACCAGGAAAACTCATTGCGGGCAGGCTGGCAGGGGGGAACAAAAGCATCGGGAACTTGTCACCTGTCCTGGACTCCCACCACACCTTACAGCCAACACACTCTCTCTCCTCAAGGCTGGCAGCCCCTCCAGGGCACCGGCCACACCTGGTTTATCTCCATGTTCCCAGATCCCAGCCCACAGCTGGGAAATATGGGTCAGCTGGTCCTTTAGGCTGGGGCAGAGGCAGCAGACTCGATAATCAGCTAAATGCTTTACATATTATCTCACTTAACCTTCACACCAATCCAACAAGGTAGAGACTATCATATCCCCAGCAGTCGCCCAGCCTGAATGAGGTGTGGCTTGGGCTGGTCAGGTGGCCATCTCTCAGCCAGGCTAGGGGTCCAGAGACCAAGGGACAGAAGCAGAGAGAGGAGAGAAGGCAGTCCCTGGGGCTGGGAGTTGGAGGATAGAACTCAGAGCTGGCCCAGGTGCTAGGAGGGCAATGATGGGAAATGTCTGTTGAGTGGCTGAACCCAAAAGAGGCCTTGGGGTGGGCTGGGTAATTTGGAGCAACTGCACAAGGGCTCACAGCCAAGCCACGAGGTAAGTCAGACAGCAGAAACAGCCAACACCTGGGGTTGGGGGCAGACTCCTAGCCACTGCCCGTCTGCATAGGGCCTGGGAGGCCATCAGCTATGCCCACTACACCCGAAAGCCAGCAGGCTGTCCATGACAGAAAACCCACCTTTAGCAAAGTATTGCATGGGGCAGGGCCTCAAGCTCATCGTCTGTTAAATGGGGGTAAATGTGCTTTATGGGATCAAATCAGGGAGTGGACGTGAAACCTGTTACTATTACCTACAGACTGCAGCATGGATTGGTTATGAATGCAAAGAGCCAAGCAAGGAAAAGCTGGAGGACGGGCCTGTAGTAGCTGCGCCACTGGTAAAGTCAGACTTAGGAGGCCTCTCCCCAACTCTGAGCCCCCACAGTCCCTGGAGCGCCCCCAGGATTCCACTCTTGCTCGCAGCTGATCCCCATGCTAAGACTGCTGTGAGCAATTGCTTTATCTGTCAATGCCACCATTTCTTAAGCATTTGCAGTGTTAATAGGTGAACTGGATTGCACATGTTACCTGCGATATCTCATCTGCTCCATGCAACCCACCAAGCAAATGCCCTGCACACCCCATTTGAACACGAAGGTCTCTGAAGCTCAGCCAGGTGATGCATGCTGCCCAGAGCCAGGCAGATCGGGGCCATCACTCAGACCAGGCCACCTGCTCCCACAGCCTACATCATGCCCACTAAGCTTCCTATGTCCCTCCTCAGCCCAGCTCTGGCTTCGCGCAAGACAAGATTTATTCTTGAAAGGAGTTTAGTGCGGCTCCATCAGCACCTTTTTGAAGTCAGGCCAGGCTGAAGCTCCTAGAGATGATGCCACACATGGTGTCTCCCCAGCCAAGCCTTCCGGACACTGCCCACTGGGACTGGGAGGCAGCCTGGGGCGCCTCCCCTCCAAAAGTCCGGAGAATTTTTCCCCAAGGCGTGCTTCTGGTGGGCATCTCCCATCTTAGAATCCTGCAGAGTGATTCAGGGGGAGGCTGGGGGCTCTATCCCTGCCTGGGGCTTGGCCTTGTCGGGGAGGGGGGCAAACCAGGGCTAGACAAAGGTGCACCCCCACTGCCCTGCCCTTGGGTCACCCTAGAGAAGAGCAGGGCCTGGGGAGGGAGATCCTGAGCTCCCTGTCAAGCATGAGAGGGAATAATAGAACAAAGGGGCTTCTGAAATTTTCAGGAGGGAGCAGGAGTCCAGAGCTCCTGGGGACTCAGACAACCTGAGCCTTTGTCTATTACTTTGTTGCCATCTGGGACAGAGGGAGCAGCAGTTGCCCAGCCTGAATGAGGGGTGTCTTGGGCTGGTCAGGTGGCCATCTCTCAGCCAGGCTAGGGGTCCAGAGACTGAGGGATGGCAGCAGGGAGAGGAGAGGAGGCAGTCCCTGGGGCTGGGAGTTGGAGGATAGAACTCAGAGCTGGCCCAGGTGCAGCCAGTGGACACTGGGGTTCAGTCAGATGACTCCACTTCCCTATGACCCCCGATCAGAGAGAACAGGCAGTGGCAGCTGAGGGGGAAACGACTTCAGACATCCCCAGAAACATCTGAGCTGTGGCAGCTGCAGCAAGGGCTGCAAACCTCTTGGGACTCAGAGATGCCTGCTCTTTGTAGGGCAGGAGCCCCCCAGAGACAAGGAACAGGGCCCAGAGTCTTGCTCTCCAGATAAGAAGGTGATGGGCATCTGGGTCCTAGAAGCTCGAAGCCCCAGCCTCAGTAACTGGCAGCCAGGGGATCTCAGCCTCAGAACCTGGGCAGAGTACAATCAGGAGGCTCCAGCTGGGCTTACAGCTCCTGGATTCCCCTCTTGTGACTTTCCCCTTGCCCCTGCCCGACTCAGGCCTAGGGCCTGGCTTCTGGACCCCATCCCCTCTCCAAAAGGCTGTCCCCTTCTCGTCTAAGAAAGTGATCTTCCTAGTATGAGGAACTAATGATGCTACTCCCTGTAATGGCTTCCCAGGGATTGACAAGCAAACCCTGTATCCCAACAGAGCAGCCCCTGGTCAGCGAGAGATGCCTCAAGCACCCTCACGCACGCCCTTCCACCAGCCAGGGATGCTTGTGGCCCATCTCATGGCTCTGAAATGCTTCAGGCCATCAAGGTTCGGCATTCATGCCACCTCTTCCGTGAAGCCTCCCTGATCTCTGGAGCAGAACCCCACCCCAGGGCTAGGTAGTGAGGCTGGATGCTGTTACAAACTGTGCCTGGGTGGTGTATGGTCTTGAGTCAGGGTTCCCTGCTAATGTCCCTACTTCTCCTCCCAGCCTGGGAGCCTCTCAAAGGCACAGTCAGTGCCTCTGCCCACCTCTGGGTGGGGCATAGGGAAGGCCCTGAAAATAAGTGCCTGCTGGACTGGACAGCCTTCAAGGCTCAGGGCCATGCTGCCATTACTCACAGGCCTCACAACTCTGGGTCTTGGAGACTGAGAAAAAGGGCAAGAGATCCACTAAACAAAAATCTGCTGGGCCCTTGGTGGGAACAAGGTCTGGGAAAGGCAAATGGGGTGGGATCCCTGTCTGTGATGAGGCAAATCTCTTGATAGTTTGAATGTCAGAACTTGAGAAAAGATTCAAAATTTTAATATGCTGCTAAAAAGGTATAAACCATAGTAAGTCAAAACTCCATTCCATGCAAAGGAGGAAAAACCCTTCAGTTAACCCACTGCTGGGGTTGATATAAATAAAAACTTAGCATACCACATTAGAGTTCAAGGTACTTTCACCAACTGTCAAGTGCATTAGATGAATGATCAGATGAGCAAATGAATGAGTGATCTTCCCACTCATTTGTGAGGTCAAAATCATTATCATCCCCATTATACAGATATAGAATCTAAGACAGAGAAGGCCAATTAACTTGAATAAATACAGTTATTGCTAAGTGGCTCTCATTCCAAGTGCATATCATCAACCATATCACATGGTCTTCATGTGTACAATACCAGGGACAGAGATCCTTCCAAGCACCATGCTAGGGACTGGCATTTTTCCTTTCTGGCCGGCTGATTTGGAGCCTTTCTTACTTCTGAAACAGGCAATCGCAACCTTTTCCAGCTATCTATTTTATTTTTATTCATTTTTTGAGACGGAGTCTCTCTGTGACCCAGGCTAGAGTACAGTGGCGCCATCTCGGCTCACTGCAACCTCCGCCTCCTGGGTTCAAGGGATTCTCCTTCTTCAGTCTCCAAAGTAGCTGCAATTACAAGCACGTGCCACCACGCCCGGCTAATTTTTGTATTTTTAGTAGAGATGGGGTTTTGCCATGTTGACCAGGTTGGTCTTGAACTCCTGATCTCAGGTGATCCACCCACCTTGGCCTCCCAAAATACTGGGATTACAGGTGTGAGCCACTCTATCCAGCCTAGGCTATCTCTTTTACAGAACCGTATTTTGTTCACTTGTTCATGTGTTTCTCCCACCTGGTGGTGAAAGCTTGAGTCATCTCCGGCCCATTTCAGAATCTAGAAGGTAAACAGGTATTCAAACCCCACTGAGTGATGTGGATACAGGTGGACAGGTGAGTGGAGTTCCCAACCAAAGTCAGACCTGCCCAGCTTGATGCTGCCATTGGGACAGGGGGCTCGGGCTATGGGAGGGAGCCCAAGACACCCTGCTGCACACCCCTGTCCTCAGAATATTCACGACCCCTCATGCCAAAGGAGCCACTTTCTGGGAGAAAGCTCACATCTCCAGGGGCTTCCAGCAGCAAAGGAAGGGAAACGAAGTGGAAGGGAGGGGCCTTAACAGCTAGCTACCAGCAGGTGTACTGTATTTTATAGCTTATGAAATTAATCCAGCCCATTCTTCCATCCACTTCTCACATCCACACCAGGAGGCGGGCATATGCAGAGCTCCTCCCTGACCACACTCTCCAAGTGGCACACTTCTGATAATTTTTTAGGCCGTATGTCAACTTGACTATCAAAGCCATGATGAGGAGAGATTAAAGGAAGAACATGAAGGCCAGACCAGGAGGCCCAGGGAGAAGGTGGTGAGTGGAAGGCCACATTCACTCCCTCATTCCCCACATGAGCAGCCCCAGATGTCGGGGCCCAGCTCTGACCCTGCTGATGTATATGATTATCACTTGCATTTTAAGGCAAGACCCTGAAGGTCTAAACACTGAGCTGGCCCAAAGTCCTTGGCCTTTACTTCACTGTACCTCCAAAGAAAGAGTCAGGGAGCTGGTCTCATCAAGGCTGATGGGAGTCTGGGCCAGATGGCAATACAAGCTAGGAGCTTCTACGATGAGAAACATCACTTCCCAAGAGGCCCTGCTCCGGAGAGGCCTGGAGGCTCTGGATTCAGAGGCTCTGAGCTGCCTGCTCAGGCTGATGCCATAAGAAGCCGGTTCTGCGACTCACTCCCCAGTGCTCTGGCTGAACTGATCAGGTTCGAGACTCAAGCTTCAGCAGCAGACCCACTGGCAGCCCTGAATATCCACTTCTGCCCGATTGGGAAGACACCTGGCCTTCTGCCTTATCCCAGCTTCTCTTCACTTCCAACCAGACATGCTGCAGGCCACAGCACAGTACCCCATGGGCGCCAATGACCACTGAAGAGAGGGATCCCTTCACCCCAGAAGAAGGCATTTTTACAGAGGAGCTGTGGAAATGGCCCTGCTGAGGCCCAGAAGATGCAGCCACAGGTGAGGGCCTTCTGGTGGGGAAGATGAGGCGCATCAGGCTCAGTCACCAGCCCAGCCACCACCAAGACTCCTTCAGCTCCCGTGCCTGGGAGAGCTCCTGCTTTCTCCTAGAAACCGTGGGCTCTGGCAGCCGGTTGAGGCCCCTTCCCCGAGGATCTCCTGGGGGTCAATCTAAGTGTGTGGGGGTTGGGGGGCCATGCTTGAGAGAGGCAAATCTCATTCTCCCATAGCCCAAGGAAACCTCCCTAGCTCTTTCCCCAGCACCTGCAGCCACCAGGAGGAGGGGTGACTGCAGACAGAGCAGGGCAAGCCAGCTTTATACCTCCTCTAACTTTCACTCCCCACCACCCTCACTTCCTGTTCCTAGGCAACCTAGCCAAATCAGGAAAAAAGAAAGGCCCCGACTCCTAATCCCAAAGTAGGATACCCCAATTGCCTCCAAAACCTAAGCATGGTTCCAGCAATAAGAGGGGTGGGGCTATCTCCTGTTAGAAAAGTGCAGCGGAGTCCTGCATCTGTCCATCTTGGGAGCTGCAGGGGCAGGGCCAGTGTGGGCAGCAGCTGGACCCCAGTACAGGGCGATGGCACTGGAACTCCTCTATCAGCCTTCCCACCCCTCAGCGGAAGGAAGACAGGTCTCCTTCCCCACCTGCATCCCCCATCAGCAGAGCAGGCATCATCCCAGGAGCACAAATGCTCAGGAAAACAACCAGCGAGGTTACCCGGAGCCAGGGGACCCAGCCAGGTACGCTCCTGAGTGGCAGAGAAAAACGCAAATAGCCTCCAGTCGCGGGTCTCCGTCCACACCTACAAAGACGCAAAGCTCTACTCCGGGGAATAATCCGGACAAAATACATACGTTTTGCTTTTGCCTCTGCCTCTGTTCAAGTTCACCAAGAGACGGAGCAAACCCTCCGCTGACCGGAAGCCTCTCTTGGTAGCGGAACGAGAGGGAGCTGCTTCTGGGTAAACGTCGCCGCCTAGGAGGGAGGCTGTGCGCACCCCAAACCCTGCCCTCGCCCCCTCCCCGGGCCCAGCCGCAGCGCCCTCTCGGGAAACTGACCGGCTCTCAGGACTCCGGAGGGGGGACGCGGCTCGTGCGGCGCCTCGTGCACCCCCGCCCCATTCCTGCCGCTCCGAGCGCCCCCCGCTTCCTGCCCCCCGAACGCATCCGCTCACTCTCCCCTGCCCCGGCCGAGCCGCCCTGGGCTCCCGAGAAGGCGCCCCCCGCAAGCCTGCCCGGCAGCCGGAGCAGGTGCAGCCCCGCCGCGGTCCCAGCCGCGTCCGCACAAACTTGTTTGCCCGCGGCGGGGGGAACACCCGGCTCGCAGCCCGCGCGGGGGTCCGGCTGGAGCGCCGGGAGGCAGGACTCACCCGGCGATCGCGGCCGGCTGGGGCGCCCGCACCCGCGCCCACGGCCCGCCTCCCCCGGGCGCCGAGCCCGCAGCCCCCGCAGTGCCCGGAGCCCGGGAGCCCCGGCGCCCGCACGCCCTCGGCCGCCCGCGACGAGCGGACCCACGAGCCCGGGCACAGGGCGCCGCCGCCTGGCTCCCCGGGGCTGCCGGCGTCCGGGCTGAGCGGCGGGGCTGGCGGGCGCGGAGCCGGGGCGGGCAGCGGGCGGCGGGCGGGCGAGCGGGCGCCGGGCTCTGCACATGCTCACTCGCGCGGCCCGGGGACAGCGGCCGGCCGCCGCCGGGTCCTAGAGGCGCCGGTGCGCACCTCCCGCCCGCCAGGGGGAGGGGTCTCGGCTTCGCAGGCAAGGGCCCACGCCCTGCCCCGGCCCACGAGACACGCGCGCGGGGCGGGCCACACGCGCCACTGCCGAGCAGAGGCGCTGCCACCCACTGTGGTACACACACACACACACACACCCCTCACCCAGAGACACAGCCTTGCATGGGAGCCCCACGGGCTCTAACACACGCACCATGGTGCTCACACCCAGACACAAACCCACTAATACACAGTGCACGGCCGCTCAGAGGAGCACACCGCCACTCTCACTCCGATGCAGACTCACAGCGACAGCCCCACACTGCCTGACACACACACACACACACCGAACCACTGCTTCCCAGACACATACACGGACACCCACACTCACACACACACACTCTGGGCTCTGCCCCACTCACCCAGAAGCAGACTGGGCCACTGGGACAGGTGTGCACACGTACACACACAGACACACAGTTTGTAGCACTCTAATACAAACACACACACACACACCAGATCACCGTCCCATGCAGAGCTAGAGACCGACGGTCACAGCTTCACACACATTCACACTCAGAAACAAGCCCCTGCTGGGACACACACACTCTCACACAATGTGAGGTAGCCCCACACAGAAGCACACCGAGCCCCACAAATACCTAGACACCACCTCTAGTGTCTTCACCCTTGGGGGTCGGCCACCGGTTTATCACATGGCTCCACACTGGCACACAGTGACCCACGCCTTGACATAGTCACCCACAGAAGCAATGCCACACAGTGGTGTCCACTAACAGACACACTCTCGGATAAAGGGGCATACTGGGCATTGACCCACAGGCTCTCTCGCTCTCTCTCTCTCTCTCTCTCTCTCACACACACACACACACACACACACACACCCCAAGGTAGAAACATGCTGAACAGTCACACAAGTCTATACACAATCACGCTCTTTAAATAAAGGCTGGATCCAAACCTAAAGATTTTCCCCAATAAGGAGCCCCACCCTGTTCCATCAAAGCCCCCAAGTCACAGCATCTACCCTGCCCTGCCAGGTGCACCGGTGGACCCTGTCCTCACCCCGGGCTACCTGCTAAGATGCTCCCAGAAGCTGAGGACAGCAGAGGCGGCAGGAGCAGGTGGTGGTGCCTCTCATCCAATCTTCCTAAAAGGGAGTTTCATGCCTCCAACTCCCGCTAGGGGCAGAGCTGCTTGGCCTGGCTCCGAGGAGCTGGCTTGCAACAGGTGCGGATGGCAGGGAGAGTATTTGCCTGGGGGACCAGTCAGAGTTGCTCCTTACGCAGGTCAGTCAGGTGGCGCCCAGAGGGGGAAGAGACTGGCTGCAGTTTGCATAGCCAGAGTCTGGCCGAGTGCAGAATTAGAACAGAGTCTGCACCATCAGCATGAAGGGAGAGTGCTCTGAAGGTCTTGGGGCATCTGGATTTAATGTCCTTAAACCCAAGAAGAGGACACAGGAAGTGAGAGATGAATTCTGTGTGGCCTCAGCATCCCAGCCTTGCAGAAAAGCCCCCTTCACATATATATCCTTTACAGAATGTGAATGTGTGTGCTGTTATGATTACAACAGTAACCCACTGTGCAGTCTTGCAATGCTGTTTGGTTTGCAAAGCCCCCTCGGTGACCAGCTACATAACTTGAAGGACCTAAAATTAAAATGTGGGCCCCCTTTTTAAAAATTATCAAGAATTTCAAGAGATAAAAGCAGAATATTAAACTAGTACTTGTCCCTTTTGAGCAGAGAATCCAGAGCCTTTCACAGATCTCATATTCATGAAGGCAGCCCTGGCCATCTCGAACCCATTGTCCCTCTTAAAACTCATGATAAGTTTACAGATGGCTTCATGTGCCCATTTGACAGATGAGGCCCAACAGTGGGTGATCACACAAGGCTCACAGCCAGCTGAGCCCAGAGGAACTCAAGCCAGGTTCATCTGGGAAGTCAGACACTTCCCAGCAGCAGCGGATACTTGGGACAGAATACCCAAGCAGAACAGTTGATATGGCTGCCACCATGGAAGATGACTCAAGAAGAGAGAGGAAAAGGTCGCTGGGCATCTGCGCCATCTGTGCCTGATGTCACACTGCACCTGCCCTCCAAAGCCCCCCAAGGGAGCACCCCACAGCCCCTGCATGGGTAGATGCTAGAGGCAACTGCTGACTCTAGGGAGGGAGGTTGAGGAGGGAGATACATGAGAGAACCCAGGAAATAGTTGAGAAGGGCTTGGGAGTCAAAATGTCCAGGAGTATTTCAGTGTCAGGACAAAGCCCTTCTTTCTAGAGATGGTGACAAGTAAGAAGTGAAGGGGAGGCCTGATAAGAGTCAATCCTAATCAAGTCCAACTCCTTGCCCCTCAGCTCTTCTCTCCACATAGTTGGGACGATTTGGTAGTCATTTGTATACCATCCTTGTCCCAAAAGCAATTGGTCCTACAAAGATGCCATCAACTGTCCATTTACTGCTGAGAAATGTATCCCCCACCCCCCAGGAGTCTGGGACTAAGAATCAGGCAGGTCTGATCTCACTTCAACCCTATCTCTCTGTGCTTGGCTCTTGAGTCATCCATCCCTCTCTTTGCAGACCTAAACTATTGGATCCTAGGTATTTACGTCACCTCCAAACTTCATGTCACCTGATGGCTTATTCTTCCTTCCTTCCAGCCAGCCATCTTTTATTTACTAAGCAAGGCAACCATTGTGTGTGTGTCTTGGATTTTGTGTTGTACATTGGAGAGTCTTTGATAAAAAGAACCAGTACCCCGCAGGAGTTTCCAGTGTGAAGAACTGGATGAGAAAACATACCAAAGTGAAAACATACCACAAAGAGAGAGCTCTGCTGTGTCAGTCAGGATGCCTGCAGCCTCATGTAACAAATAGCAAAGCAAAGGTGGCATCAACCAAAGGATTTATGATCTCAGACAGCAAGAAGCCTGGAGGTAGGCAGTTCCAAGGTTGGGTGATTCAGCAGCTCAATGATGTCAGGATCTGGGGTGGCCTTTCCGTGCTCCCTGGACCTCCCCCTCCTGACTGCAAGATGACTACTGAAGAAGTGTTTGTGACTTCCCCAAATGACAATTCCCCAAAAGGCAACAAAGAAAGGGACATTTCTTCCCATGAGTTTTTTCCCCTGGGTAAGGAAACCTTTGCCAGATCCTCCTTCTGGAAAAGCCCATTGGCCAGATATGAACCCTATGAGTACCCCTAAGCCAATACCTGGCCAAGAGGAATGGGTTTGGCTAATTATAATTCATTCTCTGGGGATAGGTCAGTATTCTCAAAGCACATCACCTCTTGATCAAAATTGTTTCTATGTTAGGTAAGGAACAAGCAGGATGATGGCTGCTGGGATGTCAACTAGCTGCTGACATTGGAACCTAAATGACTCGAAACATAAGTGTGGAGAAATTCAGGGAAGGCTTCATGGAGGGGGTGAAATGTAAGCTGACTTTTGGAGGAGAACTAAGCATCATCTGGTCACCAGGTGCAGGAGGCATTTTGGACAAGTGTGGGGAGTGGGCATCCTTTGCAAAGGCAGGGAAGTGTGAACCACACAGGATGTTGCAGAAACTGCCAG
Organism: Cheracebus regulus; assembly: GCA_963574635.1. Lineage (NCBI taxonomy): Eukaryota > Metazoa > Chordata > Mammalia > Primates > Pitheciidae > Cheracebus > Cheracebus regulus. The sequence goes on from CAUYQU010096115.1 coordinate 74,978, forward strand.
TGACTTGGCATTAGCTGGTACAAGGTCAGAGGTGGCTGGAGAAGAGGCTGAACCATGACTGGCCACTGAACCCCCATCAGGTCATTGGCATCAGTGGACAAGGCAGGGCTGTGGACCACGCCTGAGCCACCACCATGATGATCTCCCTTCATGCTGGTCACCTAATCATCATCAGCCTTGAAAATAGTCATTCAACAAGCTATGAGTCATCCTCAATCCCACACTTCTAAGTCATGTTGATAAGGGCAGCCTGACCAGTCATAGGCATGAAGGTGGCAAGCCCAGGCAGGGGTGAGGGCCGGGGGTGGGGTTCATACTTCTCTCACCTTGAGCAAGTTGCAATGTCTCTGAGTCTCAACATTGTTATCTGCAAATCAGAGAAAATGCCTCCATTATGGGGGTACCTGTAAGGACCAAATAAAATGTTGTTGAGTGTGTAAGTAAAACATTTGCCATAGAATATGCACATAACATATTTTAGTAAATATTGCAAGAAGTGGATTTTCCAAAAGCTTTGCTAAAATCCAGTAATGCCACATGTGCAATGTTTTCCTGAGCCACCAAGCTTGTGGTACCTTCTCCTCCCCCAAATGCCACCTCCCCAGAGCCTGCCCTGTCATTCTGGCTAAAGCACCCACCTCAACATCCAGTTTTCAGTCTTCATGAAACTCACTGGCCTGTCATCTCTTTGTGTATTTCTTGATTTACGGTCTGTCTTCTTCTGCCCAACTCTCACATCCTCCATTGCTAAAATTTAAGCCCCAATACGGGCCAGGAACTTACTATCAAATTCAGAATTATATCCTTAGTGCCAAGTTTAATTCTTGGCATGTAGGCATGCTTACTAAGTATTTATTAAATAAATAATTGTGTTTTCTAAAATGGGATGTGTCTGGCACAACATGTTTTTAATAAACCCAAGAAGTTTTCCCATGGTCGTCATGTTTCTTCCCAAGAGTTCAAGAGGCTGCTTCCCCTTGCTCTGGTCACACACTGATCCCAGTATCACAGAATGATCCCTATATCCAGTCCATTGGATTCTGTTGACTACCAGGGAGATCCAGAGGGTGAGCGTGGATGGCTCACTGCACCGTATGCCCCTGCCAGGGACTGTGGTGGGATGAGGAAGCATGTGCTCCATCAACACCCAGAGGCACCTGCATCTCAGTAATCTCCTCCTTTACACATATGGCTCTTGGCTGCCGCTCCACCAGACTGTTGGCCCACAAGGGTGACACAGGCTCGACTGTCCCACCTGTGAAGATTGCTTTTTGCTCCTCTGGACACCACATCATCTGAAAAAGCATCATTCAGGGACAGAGAGAACCTTTGGCAACATCTCCAAAGGGGAGATGCGGTTTCTTCTTTCTTTGATTTGCCTTTTTTCCCCCCATAGTGCTGTGAAGTCTTTGATGCCCCTCTGTGCAAGCAGACCTGAGGCTGGGTTCAGCACTTTGTTGGGCTGTGTATTTACTTGTTTTCTCCCGTGAGTGCTGCAGTGACTTAAATATGCTTCTGTAAAGATGCCAATGACACAGATGGTAATTGTACCCCCAGCTGAGCTGTGTCTGCAGACACGAGGATGTCGGGGGTGGGAGGGCGGCAGGGAGAAGTGGAATAGGGCAGGGAATCTGTACCTGACTGGCAAGGGAGGAGCCTCCCTGAGCACTGCTCTTGTCTAGGAGCAATTGGACTTCCTAGGCATGGGCCATAGGTGCCCAGAAAGCTTCAATAATTCAGAGGTGGCAAAGAGAGCACAGTGAGGAAGCCTGAGTTCCTTTTCTGGCTAGAGCTGAACAGGCTGCATTGTCTCATGCAAACCTTACCTCTCTGAGTCCTGTTTTGCCCCTCTGTAAAATGGGCAGGTTTTCTAGTTGCTATTGAAGAGCCTTTCTTTAAGGAAGGCAGGGGAATAAGATGACAGTGATTTGGGGCCAGTTGTGCTTTTCTAGTTTGGGCAAATGACATCATTTTCCCAGATATAGTTTTTTAATCTGCAAAAGGGGGAAAGTATTTTATTTCCAGTGCAGAGTTTCTTGCATAGGGTTTATATTCAAGAAATGATAGCTACGAGGATTCTTCCAGCTCTAACCAGTTCCGGTGTGGGGTCTGATATAGTAGGTGCTGGAATAAGGGTTGCTAGATCTGGGTTTATAACATTCTGACCCCATATCACCCCCTCTGCTGGCACAGGGGCAGCATCTGGTCAAGTCTGAGGGACAGAAAGCATTGAAGGATCACGGACTGCAGAAGTCGGTGGGGTTAGAGGCAGAGCCTCTGGGATAAGCCATCCACTGGAAGGTGCAAGGGTACTGAGGCAGCAAGAAAGGCCTGGTGCAAGAGGATGGCAGAAGTGCTCACCGCTTTGCTCCTCCTGCCTGCCTGGTGTGCACCAGCCAGTGGACACAGGTGCTTAGTAGAGAAAGTGCCTCATCTTTTCCCCATTTTTATGCATTTTCCTGTAAGTCACTCATCAAAGGTCTTGAACTTGCAAGTTGTCTTCTAAATAAAGCTACTGGACACCTCAAGCTGATGGCATTGATAAGAGAGGAGGAGGGTCCACTTTAATAAACTTTCATTTTGGAATGATTTTACATTTACAGACATGTTGCAAAGAGAATATAGAATGATCATGTGCCCCTCACTGGTATTCCCCATTGTTAACATCTTTTATTACTATGGTACTTTTTTTTTTTTTAAGAGAGTCCTGCTCTATCACCCAGACTGGAGTGCAGTGGTGTGATCTTGACTCAGTGCAATCTCTACCTCCTAGGTTCAAGTGATTCTCAGCCTCCCAAATAGCTGGGACTACAGGCACGCGTCACCACGCTCGGCTAAGTTTTATATTTTTAGTAGAGACGAGATTTCCGCCATGTTGGTCTTGAACTCCTGGCCTCAAGTGATCTGCTAACCTCGGCCTCCCAAAGTACTGAGATTACAGGCCTCTGTGATGATCTACCGGCCTGGCATACTATAGTACTTCTGTGAAAACAAAGACATGGGTTGACATTGACGCACAGCTATTAACTAAACTCCAGACTTGACTTGAGTTCCACCAGTGTTTCACTGATGGCCTCGTTCTGCTCTGGGATCCAACCCGGGGTACCACACTGCATTGCGTTTTCATGTCTTCTCAGTCTCTTCTGGTCTGTGATGGTTTCTCATTCCTGCCTTGCTTTTTGTGACCTTAAGAGTCTTAGGAAGTACTAACCAGGTAGAGTGTCCAGTGGGCTCATTTTAAACAACCGGACATCACAAACTAAAGGAGATGTTGAAGCTGGTGGCATCATGTGATGCCATCTCTTGGGGTGTGGGGGCTATTGGCAACCTCCAGTGAGAGAGAGCTGGTTGGTGTCCTGAGAAAAGGCAGGGAGGAGGAGAGGCTGCTGTGGAGGACATTCTAACAGAACCGGGGCTGGCAGATGGCTGATGGCTGAAATGAAATTCTGTAGAAAACATGATGTCACATTCTGAATGCACTGCTGATGGATTCCAGGAGGCACACCTGGTCTGGAGGAGGGTCCGCTCCCTCATTCCCTGTGCCCCTCTTCATCCCAGTGGCACAGGAAGGGTCACTGAAGAGGCAGTGTGGCTTCTCCCCAGCCTCTGCTTCCAGCTCTGCTCCTACACCCAGTATGCGCAGATCTGTCCACTTAAACAGCCGGTCGCCTCCTGCCTTCCTTCAGCTCAAGAGAAAACAGCACACTGATGTCAATGGGCACAGTGCATGCTTTGTAAGCATCCTTTCCAAGGAAAATGAATTCTTTGTTCAGAAATACTTTTAAGAAAGTGAAACACTTTTAGTTCTTTCTAATCCCTTTCCTCACCCTCTCCTTTTTAGGGCTTTCTGTTGTAGCACCTAAAACTAACTGCACTGCTTACTCTTTTCTGTGTCATCTTGGGACCATGAGGTGACAAGCCAACCCTCTAAGGGGACTAAGCACAAAGAAAACAGTATCTCAGATCCTCGGTGACACCCCTGAGCTTCTCTAGCAATGGAGGACCCTTTTATCTCTGAACACATGTCAGAAAAATAAAGTGTATTTGTACTGGTGGAAAAAAGAAATCCTGCTTGTGTAGGTGACTTTGTGTGGTTTACTCCCTCCAAACTATGAGCCCACCATTGCCAGCATGAGATCAGCGAATTCCTACTGAATGCCTGCTGGCCAAGTGTGCAGAACTCTTGGAAAGTCATGCTTACACAGTCTGAGTCTCTTCAAACAAACTTTCTCCATCAGTCATCTCCTCTGTCCAGCCACTTCTGCCTCAATCTCTCCCTCCTCTTCCCCTGCTCCTCCTTGTAGCCCCTCCATGTGGAAATCTCCTCGCTCTCACCTGTCCAGGTCATCTGCCCCCAGCTGAGGACGGTAGGATTGCTGGGTGTCGGAAGTAGAAAAATTCCTTTTTAAAGTTTTCTTTCTTGTTAAGGAGTAAATCATAAATGTGCTAATAACACTTTGTTAAGCCCTATCCTATGTAGCTATTAGACATGCCATGCTTTTTGGCACGTAGTACATTCTATATCCTTGTACTTTAACCAAGATATCTGTGCTGGACGTGCTCACAGGCATGTCCCAGCTCTCCATTGCTTTTACCTCTTTAGAAAAGTCTTAAGTTGTTAGCCAATCGGTTTTAGTTTAGATTGTGAGGTCTGGCTTCAGCCAATGGAGATCAGACACAGCAGTAAGGATGACCCCAAATGGATAAGGGATAAATTTGTGTCTTTTCCTTTGTTCATTGTACTCTCATGGCAAGATGGCTAGTGAGAGTACCTGTCCTGCAGTCTAGGAGGTAAAAACTGCATTGCTGAAAGATACTTTGTCTCAGTGCTAATTTTTCTTTGTGGCACCAAGCATCTATTTCCAACACTGAGCCTTATGCTAAGCATTTCACATGCTATTTTATGTAATCTTCCTCACAACCTTATTCAATGGGTAGGGTTTTAGCATCATTTTGCAGATGAGAAAACTGAGGCTCGGGGGTTCAATTGCTTTAGCCAAGATCCTGCAGCTAGAAAGAGAAAGCTGGTTGGAGCTAAGGTCTATTTGGCTTGGAAGGACCACATCCCCGTGGACTCTAATGAGCCACCCATGTCCACTCACCTGTCCATTCCTCACCACCCCACCCATGGGGTGCACCTCGAAAACTGCAGCTCCTCTCAGAGAAGCCTTGGCCTCCTTCCCCTGTACAGTCATCTCAAGGCCAGTACACACGTGCTTGTTCTCCATCTCTCAGATGATGAAGGAAATTCCATGGAAAGGGCACTGCTGAGTCATTCCTGACAGAAAGCATGGCCAATGTCAATCCCATGAGCCCAAGGGATCACGGAGGGAAGAAGAGCTGCTATTCTCTTTGAGGTCCCTGAGCTGGATCAAGGGATCCTCTAGGGAGAAGAAGAAGGAGAGAAAAGAATTCCCAGATCCTGCCCTGCATCCTCCCCAGTGCCAGATCTCCTAGGTCTGTGGGCTCACTGTCAGGAGAAAACCACTCTATCACAGAACACATATAGGTTGGGAGGGCAAAGTAACTTGAATAAATAAAGAGCTCTTCTGGGTTTTGTCTATTTCCTTCTGTTTCCTCCCATGTGTTCTCCCCAGTAGGAACCGAGGGATAAGGTGTCAAGAAGAAACCGAAATGCAGATCAAGACTCTCAGCAGACCAGGCTGATTCTGGTACTTGTGAATCATGTGACCACGTGTTCCCCAGGTCGTCTCACCTCTCAGAGCCTCAGTTTCCTCATCAGAAGAATGGAGACCGTGAATTTAGAGAAGTCCTGTTGGGTCTTTGCACTGTGACTGACACCTTCCATGCATGACTTTACTTACTTCCTTTCCTTCAGAAATGTTGTTCAAATATGTGGGCACTTTTTGGGTTAATGTCTGCTTCTAACACTGGACATATCTGCAAGCAGGGACCATTCCAGGGTTGATGAATGCTGCTTCCCCAGGACCTAGACAGCGTCTGTGCAGGGCAGGGCTGAGTAAGGATATGTTCGATGAATGATGCCCAGTAGCTTGCTTCTCCACCCACCCCCTCCATCTCTGCCTGGGGCTGCATTGAGGCAGGACTATGTTCCCATGTCTGGGAGGTGTGAGATTCACACACCTGCTGGGGTGGAGAATCGGAGGAGGTGATGGCTGGGAGCCGGCAGAGGACCAGGAGATACAGAGGGTGTCTATATCATTCAGAAAGGCCCTGCTCCTCCTGCTTTCATCAGTGTGGGCAGCTCAGAAGAATAAGGAATGCATTTTCAAAGAATAGGAGCAGAGTCGGATGAGAACTCTATAAAGAAGAAGCATAGAGTGGATGGAGAAGATGAATATTCAAGGATGAGGATGGGAAGGTGTGGTTTGCCTGGGTCTAGGGCAGCAGACACACCTGGAATGCTCAGGGGAAGAAGGGAAGAGGTTCCTGGGATGGGACCATGGGTCAGGGCAGGAGGCTGGAAGGGCACGAGGAAACCCCAGTGCATTTGGGCTTCTCCTGGAGCTCGATGCTGAGACCGCTGGGCATTCTTCACCAGTGCGCAGAAACCTCTATATGGAGGAGGGAGGGATGGTGCCTCTTGACCATCGCCTGGGCCTACTGTTGTCATGGCAACTGGTAGTGGGGAGTGTGGAGCAAGGTCTTTTGGTTTATGTATGAGTTTGACCCTCAGAATCCTGGGCTGAGCTTAGGATGAAAAGCTGGGGCCACCTGCTCTCCTTCAGGATCTTCAGGTATGGGGGCAGTTTCAGCACCTTGCCTGCCTTTCTCTCCCTGCTCCCAGCTAGCACAGCCCTGGACCCTGGGTCCAGCGCCAGCACCCCTCCCAGTTCCTCAAACCTGAGGGCTGACAGGGCTCAGGTGTACATCAGGCTCTCTGACAGCCTCCACCCAGTTCCCACCAAGCTAGGAGGAGCAGGGAAATGGGAAGTGACAGCAAGTGCTAGGAGTCACTAAGTCTCTGTCACCTCAATTTCCAGCCAGACAGAGCTGGCTCTGAACAAATGTAGCACTTCAGAGATGCCCTTTTCCCTGCAGGATCCACCTCGCCCTCTGCCCCTCCCTCACCCCAGATCAGGCTCAGCTGTTTCCTGGACCCTGGGCCTCCTCTCTGGGGTCCAGCCACAGCCCCAGTCCCCCCAGGGCCCAACTTTGGTGCCCAATCAGAACCATCCTTGATCTTTCATAAAGTCAGATCTCACACCTCCGCTCCCAAACCAGAAGCACCTCTTTCCCCATCTTGAGGACCTTGCTCTCAGCATAAACAACTCTCTTCATCACTTGCTTAAAATTACCTTTGAAAGGGTTGCTACAAGGACATCCAACAATCATGGGGTCAGACTCTCAGAAATAATCAATTACTCCATCTGTGTTCAATTCATTTGTCTCCTTTTATTTTTTACTGACAAACTGACGGGGTTTCAAGCTACCGTGACTTTCTCCAAACAGTACTGCTTTTCCTGTTTGTTACATGACAAACTTTGGAAGGAATCTTTCCCATGGGAAAGTATTGAGAAAAATAATTTCATCTTATATGCAGGCATTTATAGTATCTAAGATGCAGGTTTGGCCAAGTTACCAACTTCTTGTGATCCTTCAAAGTCCTACAAGATAAGATACAGACTCCATAACCAGTCTACGACTGATCTGGCCAAACTTGCCATCCATGTTTTTCCAGCCTTGCCCAAGACTTTACCCTCAGCTCTTGGATTAAATTTTGTTTTGTTTTGTTTTGTTTTTTGGAGATGGAATCTCATTCTGTCATCCAGGCTAGAGTACAGTAGTGCAATCTCGGCTCACTGCAACCTCTACCTTCCAGTTTGGATGACTCCCCTGCTTCAGCCTCCAGAGTAGCTGGGATTACAGGTACCCACCACCATGCCAGCTAATTTTTTGTATTTTAAATAGATTTGGGGTTTCATCATGTTGGCCAGGCTGGTCTCGAACTCCTGACCTCAGGTGATCCACCCACCTTGGCATCCCAAAGTGCTGGGATTACAGGGGTGAGCCACTGAGCCCAGCTTGGGCCACCATGCCCGGCCTCCTGGATTAAATTCTCTGATTCCCCAAGACTGAATGAAATGCCCCCTAATCCAATCACAGACACACATATGCAAGCACGAACACATGCTAACACACACATACAAGTGCATGAGTATAAATACACATATACACACATGGGCACATAAAAGATACACACATATGTTCTGCAACACATCCGCATGGACACATGAGCACATGCGTGTGTAAAGATGCATCCACAGGTACATACACACATCTACGTACCTGCACACACAGACATACACACAAATGCTTTTTTGTGTGTTTATTTTCATTATGACATTGATACTTTGTACATACTACAGTGTCTTTGGGTCCTGGTCTGCCCCTCAACTCAACTCCTGGGCCTCAGGGAGCTGACAGTCCCAGAGCCTGATGAGGGATCACTTAGCACCTCAGTCAGTCAGGAGGCAGGGCCCCGGCACTGGTTCTGCCACTGCCTTTTGCTGTGGGACTGTGGGATGTTCCTGCTCCCCTCTGAGGTCCGGTCTCCCGTGAGGACAGTGGGTGTGCACTGGCTAGCCATGGGTCCTGCCATCTATCAGCCTGCGTGAAACAGGAGGAAGCAGGCCAGTCCCTATTCCTCTGGTGGGCAGCAGCTGGGAGATCACTCTATAACTCCCCAGTGCAGTGGGCACAATCTCCTGGCCCAGCTTATTTACGATGCTTTTAGCTCTGAGCGGACCCATTTCCGAACTCCTCTCCAAGATATAAATTATCTTAAAGGGCTGATTTGTATCAGTGTGGTTGGACAATGCCTAACCAGAAAGCACTCCTGCCTTTCAACAATTTCAAGCCAGGGAGAGCTATGGATTTTTTTTTTTCACCCTAATTGAGCACTTCAAAAAGAGGGGTTGAAAACCTTCAATAGGTTTCATTTTTAGGGAAAGCAATTTTGACTTATTAGGCACTGTTGGCTTCAGAAACATGCTTGCTAATGACTTCTATTTAAATATTTTCCTCCAGCTGAGAGGTTTTTTTTTTTTTTCAAATACAGTGTTAATGGATTCAACATCCCCTCGTGAGTATTTTCTCACTGCAACCTCTGAACTTTCTTGGCCAGATCCTCTCAAATGGTCAAGAGAACCCAAGCAGATTGTGTTAAGAAAACCCCCGGCCGAGCACAGTGGCTCACGCCTGTAATCCCAGCACTTTGGGAGGCCGAGGCAGGCAGATAACCTGAGGTTAGGAGTTCCAGACCAGCCTGACCAATATGGGAAACCTGTCTCTACTAAAAATACAAAAATTAGCCAGGTGTGGTGGTGAGCACCTGTAATCCCAGCTACTCAGGAGGATGAGACAGGAGAATCGCTTGAACCTGGGAGGCAGAGGTTGCACTGAGCTGAGATCACACCATTACACTCCAGCCTGGGTGACAGAGTAAGACTCTGTCTCAAAAGAAAAGAAAAGAAAATGCCTGTTGGAATTACCTGCAGGAATGATGACTGCCACCTACCTAACCCTTCTTTTTAGTGCTTCCGGTGACCTGCTCTATGGAAATACAATCTTAGATGGCATTACTGGTTTCTCAAAATCTTTCCCTGACTCCTCATCCCCTACAGGTTGAATCCACACCCTCTGGCTTTGCAAAAAAAAAGGCCCACGCTTCATCCATGTCCCTGCAAAGGACCTGAACTCAACCATCATTCTCAGCAAACTGACACAAGAACAGAAAACCAATGTGGATGTTCAACAATGAGAACACATGGACACAGGGAGGGGAACATCACACACTGGGGCCTGGAGGGTGGGGGGCTAGGGGAGGAATAGCAGGGGGTGGGGGGATTGGGGAGGGATAGCATTAGGAGAAATACACAATGTAGATGACGGGGTGATGGATGCAGCAAACCACCACTATGGCACGTGTATACCTATGTAACAAACTTGCACAATCTGCACATGAACCCCAGAACATAAAGCATAATAATTTTTTTTTAAGTCCCACCCTGTCCTCATCTGGGACCACAGTTTCCTCCATGAGGAGACTGTGCTGGCTGCATGGGGAGTTATCTCGTGGTATCCCCCAACTCTGCCAGAATCACAGGGCTCCCTCTTGAGCCCCAGGCAGGAAGCAATGGTGGGAGCTTGCACAAACTCCTGGCTGTCTCCTGGGGTGTGGGACCTGCACAGGCTCCCAGGGCCCAGGATCCAGAAAGGTCCACACCTGATTTAATGTCCTACTGTTGCTGTCTTGAAATTCTTAATAATTTATAAAAAAGAGGTCCCACACTCTCGTTTTGCACTAGGCCCTACAAATCATGTCACAGATCCTGACCAGACTCTCCGTCCTCTCCTCCTTCTCTCTACCCTTCTCTGTCTGTGCTGTTTCCTCTACACCAAGCATCAGCCCCAGTACATCCCTGCCTGCTCCTTGCCCTTGTGGTAAACCCGGGTACAGTGGGCAGGGAGTCAGTCAAACCCAGTGGTGGAACAAAGCCAGGGGTCAGGGTGCAAATCTCAGCTCCACCGCTTCCAAGCTGCAATGACCTCAGGCAAGCAACTTCGCCTCTCTGAGCCTTAGCCTTCCCATCTGAAAAATGGAATCCTCATCATCCCTACTTCCTAGGTTGCTACAAAAATGAATTTGCAGATAATCACAGAGCATCTGTAAGAGTGTTCATTACAGAGTGAGAGGTTAATGAAGTTGGTCACTGGTATTATTCCTTCTTGAATCAGATTGATTATCTATCTTTTTATGAAGGCTTTGTTTGCTGGCCTGACTCCTTCACCTGAAGTTAGAGGTCCCAGTTTGTGCTCCTGCTGCCTCCCTCCTCTCCTGTCCATGTTATGATTGTTTTGGTATATCACAACTGCCTGTCATAATACTTTACAAACGCTTTTGTTTGCAAGCGTCAGGCACTCATTCAAACTAGCTTGCTGGGCATCCATAAGGTCTGGGATATAAACTTGGAAAACCTCTAGAAATGCAGCAATTATCCACTTTCCCCCTTTTACTTCTGCTTTTATCTGAGCATTGGCCTCATTCATTCTCTCTCTCTCTCTCTCTCTCTCTCTCTCTCTCCAGACCAGCATCCTCCTCAATTTAACCACAAGCTTAAAAAGTGTCACCCTGCAGGCTTTTAACTATAGTTATTGGTTCTAACCACTGGAAAGTTGGGCTATTCCTGATTCAGTTACAAAGTTCTGCAGACTGAGGCTTGATTGGGCTCTCCAGGCTCAGGTGCTCCTCAATGAACCCAAGCTACAAGGTGACCTTACCCTCCATCCTGACTCAATCTTTCTGCACTCATCTACCACACCTGTCTGTCTTTCCCTAAAGGGCCGTAAAGGACCCCTAAAACACTACATAGTTCGCATTGTTATATGTAAATTTTCAGTGCTGCAAAGAAAAATCAGTCCTGGGACAAAGGATCTCTCAGCAAAGCAATTCTTTTTAGTGCCTGCAGAAAGGGTGCCCTCATTAGCAATCTTGCCACAGGAGTACAACGAACAAAGGGAAAGCAGACATATTTATCTCTTATGCATTTGACCTTACTGCTGCATCTGATCCCCACTGGCTGGAGCCAGACCTCACAGTCTAAACTAAAACCCATTGGCTAACAACTTAAAACTTTTCTAAACAGGTAAAAGCAACAGAGAACAAAAGGAAGTCCAAATAAGGAAGGGGCATAGGCTGCGAGCTGGGACATGCCTGTGAGCACATCCAGCACAGGTATCTTGGTTAAAGTGCAAGGACATAGAATGTACTACAGTCCTGAAAGCATGTCTAATAGCTACATAGGATAGGGCTTAACAAAACCAAGAGGGCTTTGAAGAAAATGTTTAAAATAAACTATTATTTCTAACACTTATGATTTTTCTTAAACAAGAAAGGAAACTTTGAAGAGGAACTTTCCTACTTCCCACACTCATCTTTACCCTTCAGTACCCAGCCCAGTGCTTGAAACATATGTTGTTCTTAACTTAAGGAATGAATGAAAGATGAGGGAGGGGCTTGCATGTCCCACCTGGCACACCATGCAATCTCCCAGCTATTCTGTTCCCGGCAGGAATCCAGTAAAGGCGCCTGTCCCAGAAGCCAAAAGCCTCTGAGGCAGCAACTCACCCAGGAAAAGACCACCCCTAAGCCCACACACTCAGGCAGGGCTGTGCCTAGTCCCTCACCTGCATGTAGAGCAAGTCCTCCTCGCCTCCTGCTTGCACTCAAAACAAATCAGGGCTCAGTCTTCCTGAATATGCAGCGTGCAGCCTCAGAATTTAAGTTGATTTCTGCAGGAGGGAACCTGCTCACTCAACAGAATCTATACCCTCAGAAATTATTAAAGGAGCAGAATTAAATTCACTTGGGTCAGAGGTCAGAAAACGCTGGAAACAAGGCAATCCCAGCAGAACCTTCATTAATTGCTGTAGCTGAACATGCTAGAGGGGCAGAAACACTGCTGAATTATTTACTTGGGCCCTAATATCAAAGTAAATAACAGAGGACATGTTTCACAGCCAGTGGCCCCATGAGCTCGGGGCATAGTGGTAGTCAGGGTGTTCCCAGCACCTAAGGTGATTCTAGAACCAGCACCTACTGACCCTAATTGGCCCCTGCCTAGCTCCTTCCCAGATTAGGACAGGACCAGGTGAAGATGCAAAGGAAAAGAGTGAGGATGCAAAGGAAAAGGTGAGGATGCAAAGGAAAAGAGTATGCCTGCTCAGAATTCCTCAAAGGAAACCCAATATGCTGACTGTTGGATTTATAGGTTTTTGCAAAGGGCTCTGTGCATTGGCAGACTTCTAGGAAGCCAGGGTAATGCTCTTCTTCCTGAGTTCCCATCTCAAAGAACGTAGTTGAAGGGAGTGCCTTCTCCCCTTTCCTGATGTGCATGCAGAAGGCTTTTTCAAAGCTCCTCTCTGGTCTTTGTTCCTTCATCTTCTCAGAAGTGAGCGGCCACAGGAAGTGGGCACTGTGCTGCTTGCCCCCCACCCC
>CAUYQU010096118.1:0-34115 GCA_963574635.1 Cheracebus regulus
AGCCATGTGCAGAAGAGCACTCCAGGCAGGAAGAGCAGATGTGTCTAACCCAGGAGGAGAGCATGGGCCAGTGGGAGGACAGCATGGGCCAGTGGGAGGAGAGCTTGGGCCAGTGGGAGGAGAGCACGGGCCAGTGGGAGAAGAGCACGGGCTAGTGACAGGAGTGCATGGGCCAGTGGGAGGAGAGCACGGGCCAGTGGGAGGACAGCACGGGCTAGTGACAGGAGTGCATGGGCCAGTGGGAGGACAGCATGGGCCAGTGAGAGGAGAGCATGGGCCAGTGGGAGGACAGCATGGGCCAGTGGGAGGACAGCATGGGCCAGTGGGAGGAGAGCTTGAGCCAGTGGGAGGAGAGCACGGGCCAGTGGGAGGAGAGCATGGGCCAGTGGGAGGGCAGCATGGGCCAGTGGGAGGACAGCATGGGCCAGTGGGAGGACAGCATGGGCCAGTGGGAGGAGAGCATGGGCCAGTGGGAGGACAGCATGGGCCAGTGGGAGGACAGCATGGGCCAGTGGGAAGGGCAGGAAACTAGGACTGGGCAACATAGAAAGATTTGCATGCTGATGTGATCGGGCGAGGGAAGTGTCCGGCCCTGTTGTAGCTCAGGGGTCAAAGAGCTGAGTTCCAGCAAAGCACACGTGTGCATGTTCTTGGAGTGTGTGTGATGCAAGCGTGTGTGTGTGTATGCGCACGTGCATGGGAGGTAAGGCAGTGGAGAGTTGTCAAATGAGGCAAGCCACAACCCAGGCAGTGGGCTGGTTATGTTAACAACTGTTTTACAAGGTAGTTCCCGACACAAAATGATACTGGATCCTCCAGGATCACGGTTCACTCAACTTCACGTTGCTACGAAGTGAGAATTTTACCAACGATTTAAAGCCCTTCCAAGGGCTTCCAGGGCCTCTGATTTTCCTGGCATAGTTCTCTGGCATCTCACTCAGCCCCAGCACCCTGTGCCCCAGACCTCAAGAAGGTGTTTCAGGCCCTGTTTTTCCTTCCTTTGAGCCATGGCACATGCTGTTTCCTCCACTGGAACACTTTCCTGCCTCAGTTCCTCCTTCAGATCTTAGCCCGCCTCTCTGACCCTAGCCCTCCCACTGCAGGCTGTTGCTCCGGTGTCTCTGGGCTGCTCTGTCACCCGGTGCCTGCCCGTCATAGCATCCACCACCAGGTGGTGGTTTTCTTGGTAAGTTCCTTACAGGCATGCAACGTGCTTTGTGCACCTCTCAAATCTTCGACACCTAGCATGGTACCTGGCCCCAGGTGGGCACTTGGTTGCATATTTGTTAAGTTATTGAATCCTTGAGAAAGTCCAAGCTCAGCAAGGTTAAGAAATGTTTCTGCCAGTGAGGAACAGAGTGCACATTCAAACCCGGCCTTCTCTCTGGCCCCTCTCCTTGACGCCTTGCATGGTATCTACACGTTTGCTGCCTTTCCTACTGATCTCAACGATTGTGCAATCAGCTGTGGGAGAATGGAGCTCAGAGTCTGGTCTTCTAGAAGGTGGCCACTAGAGTGAGCCAGACAGGGTTTCACGGTGTCAGTGTTCAAGCTCAGTGGGGAAACTGAGGCAGAAGCCCAGAAGTAGAGATTAGGCTGTTCCAGCTAAGTAGGGGGCGTGCACAGGCATGACCCTCTACCCACTGGAGACTTTGTTTGTGGCAACAAGATTCACTGCAACCCCACCTCCTAGGACGAAGTACCTCCTGCCTAGTTTTGCTTGGAATAAAGCTGGGACTTCCATGAATGGACTGGGATGGGCCAGGGGCGGGCCAGGAGCTGGACCACACCCTCCGGAATTCTAGAGGCCATTCCGAGCCTCTCTTGTTTTTATTTTCACAAAAACGGAGGTAGAAAGCCTCCGCTCTGTTTGCCTTACTCTGCAAATGGAATCAGGAGAGTAACAATTGTTAAATCCTACTAGCAAGCAGTTTGTAAAAAGTGCCCAGGTGCCCCAAAAGGTGGAACCATTTATTTTCCATTTGCAAAAAATAACACTTTGTAATGTCGATATCATGCGGCAGCAGAGGACTCTACAGTGTGCAGTTTGGGAAAGGGCAGGGTCTCCTTGCAGGCCTGGCTTTGGGAAGCCTCCTAACCACAGCCCTCCATATTTTCCGTGACACTCTCCAGCTCCCGGAGCAGGCTGCCTTGCCTGCTTAGCAGGGTCTAAAATCATACTTTACAGTTTATGCCATGATTTGGGCTTGCGTTGGCATTTGTTCCTTCACATGGCTCTGTTTGGCCTATTTTTTTTATTTCACAGTAAAAAAAATTTTTTTAAATTAACACATGCACATTGTCACAAATCAAATTGTGTAGGCAAGTGTATCATAAAAGTCCTGACACATCCTGAATGCTTGCTTTGTGCCAGGCACTGTTCTGGGGATGTTTTTCCTATAAACTCATTTAATCCTCATCACAACCTTGTCCCCACTTTGAGTGATCTAGGGTTTGCATCCAGACAGTACACTGATGGCCTTTGGGCCTCAGTCGTGGACTTCCTGATGTGGAAGCAGAAGCCACTGCCATCCAAGTGGCTCCTCCTCCTCCCAGTTTCATCCATGCTTATTAAAGTCCTTCTGTCCATTGCTTTTTAATCTTTGGATGCATTTTTCTCCAGTGTCCTGGCACAGTACATCAGTCTCCTTATTTTGTAAGGTGAGGTTGTTAATCCATATTGTTTCTCCTGTCTTTCCTCTCAAGCTTCAGTGCCACCCACCTACTACCTCCAGGCTGGCATTCCTTCAAGGTTGCTGAAGTTTGCATCCCATCCCGAATGTTCTAGCATATGCATGTCCATAGCTCGACTCTGAATGTTGAGAATAGTAGGTGACGTTGATAGAATTATTGCTATATCAGAGATGTCTAATGCTGGGTTAACTCATGTGCCAGGATGACCTTTTCTTCTCTGGAAATCAATGTCAGAACCCCTGGACCACTCAAAGCAGAATGGCCCAGAACAGAATGGAGTGGGTTCTCCTGCCTACACAATGTCAGCTGCCTGGAAGCATGCCATATGGTAGTTTGCTTCATCTTTGGATCATGACTTGATTGTTCAGGATATTTTTTCTGGGATTTCTGGTTGCCTTTCTTTTTCTTTTCTTGCTTGATGTGCCTTTTTCATACTCTTCCTTTTTCATACCGCCTGTTCCATTGAGCCTTTCCCCACTGTTTTTTTTATTATTATTTTTATTTTTTTCTGGAGAGCTGACCCCTCTCAGGATGCTCTCCCCTCCTTTACCCAGAGTACTGTATTCTTTCCAAGGCTGCTGCTTCCCCGTCATCTTGGGCTTGCTCACCATCATTGCTTTCCTGGGTTGGAGCCTCTGGTTGCTCAAGTTAATTCCTAAGAAAAGGTACATGGAAAATAAACTGTCTGAAAATGTCTGTATTTTATGCTCACACTGAGGGTAGATTTCCAGGTTCTAAATCATTTGCCTTCAGAATTTTAAAGACTTTAGAGTTGTTGCTGATGAGAAGTCTGATTCCTTGTTCTTTGTAGATAATCTAGTTTCTATTTTTCTCTTCTGGAAGATTTTAAGAATTCTTCATCCATGGGGTTCATGTATTACATGAGGATTGTCCCCAGGGTGGGTCTTCATTTATTCATTGTTCCGGATGCCCAGTGGACCCCTTGCTTCTGAAAGCCCACATCCTTCAGCTCTGGGAGATTGTAATGGAATAGATTGTTTTAAAACTATCATTTGTTTTCCATTCTCCATATCTGAGCCTCTTACTTGTCAGCTCTAAAATTTCCAGAAGGGGATTGTATTCTTCTACATTTTTCTCATTTCTTTGTCTTTTTGCTCTTTATTCTAGATTTTGTTGACTTCATTTTCCAGTTTGTTGTTTTGATTATTTTTTTTACTTTAAAAAAACATGTTGGCATTAACATTTTTAACCTCTGAGAGCTTTTGTCTCTGATTATTTCTTTTCCTAGAATCTATTTTCATTTCATAGCTACTAGTATACTGAGTGCTGGAATAGTAATTAGAGCATTTTGTTTGTTTGTTTTAGTCCCTGAATTATTTCTGTCTCCTCTAGGGTCAGTTTTTGCTTTTTTTGACCCTTCTCTTCCTACTGCTCACTTTCTCCTGTGCCTTTTCATTTCGAGTTGAAAAAAGTCTAGCAGATGTTGTGAGATTCTTCTTTGGCCAGTGAGTAAACAGGCTGAGAAAGACTGGGTAACTGACCAGGGTCACCCATGTACAAATGTGTAGCTGGCAACCAACCCCCAGTCTTCTGATTTCTACTCTGCTTCCCTTCCCCACAACACTTGATTGATTTCAGGTAGATTTTAGGCCAGTCCTTGGCAGATTGTATGGAGGCCAGCATCTCTCGGTAATTGGGGCTGTGGGAGAAGCTGACTTTCCCATCACTGGTCTGTGCCTCCTGCATGGTATGCTGGAGGTCCCAGAAGTTCTGTGGTTGTCAGGAGGCCATGCAGCCACATCTGGGATGGTTGGTTGCTTCTCATTGGCCTGATGTCCTTTGCCAAAGGTGAGGCCCCAGAATCCACTCCCAGGTTTCCTGTAGCCCCCACAAAAATCTCAGGCTTCTCCCTCTCAGAACAAGAGACCCTCTGCCCTGAGTTGGGACCACAATGGAGCAGCACCCACTAGAAGGACTCTTGGGTCTCCGAGGCTTGGTTAGAAGTAAATCTTCACCTGCACGTGGAAGAATTCAAGGGGGTATTTGACTGCAGGCAGGCTTCATGTCTTAGTCCATTTGGGCTACTATAACAAAATAGCATTAATCGAGTGGCTTATAAACTATGCACATTTATTTCTCACAGTTCTGGAGGCTGGAGATTCCAAGATCAAGGTGCAGGTAGACTGAGTGCCTGGAGAGGGTCCGCCGTGGTTTGCAGATGATCGTCTTCATGCTGCTTCCTCACCTAGTGGAGGGAGGGGTGGAGTGCTGTCTGGGGTCCCTTTTATAAGGACACTAATTCTATTCATGTGGGCTCTACCCTCAGGACCCAATCTCCTTCCAAAGGCCCTACTTCCTAATACCATCATCTAGGGGGTGAAGATTTCAACATATGAATTTTAGGGGACACTTTTGGATCATAGCAGTGCAAAGTTAAGAAAATGTGGAAGAAACCATGAAACCATAGATACTTTAGCTCATGTCACCCTCATCTTCTGCTCCTGGAACTTTCTCCTTTAGAATGTCCCAACTTGCAGAGAGGAAACAGTAAAATCATTCAAAGGAATTTCTCGGTCTTCCAGCTTTGGGAAGCTCCTTAGATCACATGGAATCTGAGACGGAGCCATTGACTGGGAGCTTTCCTTTATTTGTTTTCCATTTACTCAGATGTCTATGAAATCTTCCTGTAAGCATAAAACTGTGCTTAAATACGAGAGATGAGAAGGGGGCCGAGGTAATTAAGATGTGGCGACTGCCCTCAAGGGTCCTACAGCTCAGAGGGAGAGACAAGCGTGTGAACAGGTGCACTGTGAGGCGGAGGGAAAGCTGCGCTGCTGGGAGGTACAGTTAGTAGGCTGTGTGATTGCGGGGATAGGAGTCATGAATTGTGCTCGGGGGAACTGAGGCAGACTGGAACAGAGACGGTGCTGGGGCTGGGCTGGGCTGGACAGCAAGCTGAGTGTTATTAGATGGAACCAGTAAAGGGGGCAAGGCACGGCTTGAGCAAGAACCAAGGGTAAAGGCGCACACGTGCCAGGTCTGTCCCAGGGCTGCTGGCTCCAGTCAGTGGGGGTCCAGGGCAGCAAAGGACTTGGCCATGCAGAGGTTTGGGTTTCTTGTCTGGGGAGGGCACAGTGCCTCCTTCATGCTAGGTCTGTGCTGGGGAGTAAATGAGTCAGCCGGGGCAGGTGGTGGGCTCCATGCTAGTTGCATAGTAAGCCTTAATCCAAGTTAGCTGTCATCGCTTATGACAAGGTGGCCAATGGTTCCACATAGCCTTGGAGCACATACTAGTTTGGAGAGCAAGTTGTGCTGCATTTCAGGAACCGTTGGCATTAAAAACGGTTCATGACAAAAGGGGAGAAGCAATTCCCCTTAGAAGGGATACAACTTCCTACTCCACATCGCCATTTTGTGGACAAGCAAACAGAGGCTCATAAAGGAAAAATGTAGCCGGCTTATGTGTGCAGTGAGACAAGGCTGAAGGCATGTGGTTTCTAGGTGCTTTTTGCTTCTTTTTTGTTTGTTTAGTTGGTTATTTTTGCGCCCTTTACATATGTTTTAGAAGCATATTTTCCTCCACTTTTTATTTTCAGTACTCATGTGTTGATTTCTCTCTCATATTTTCTAGCATAATGTTTGAGATGGGTAAGAGACAGTCCAGGCAACAGCTTCAGAGGGTGTGTGTTTAATGGAGAAGCAAGTAAGTTCTGTTGTCTGGCTCGGCGTTAGAGCTTTCTGACCGGCAGAGCTGACAGGAGTCATTGCTTGTGGACTGCTCTGGGAGCTGATTCATGTAGCCCTTGAAATGCCAGATTTCAAGCAGAAATCTGGGCAACCATCTGGTGAAACTAGTAGAGAAGGAGATGAGGATTCAATGAGTGGTCAGACTGGAGAAGCCTGAACATTTTCTTCCTCCCCAGAGAGTCAGGGGCCAGGGATTCTGCTCATGTACTCAGATCCTCCTCCTGCAAGCATTTTGTGAGCCTCTCCTGGGCACCAGGCTCCAAATAGATGCCAGCGATGTTCTGGGACAGAGGCAGGAGATGTAAATTTTGCAGATGTAGAGCACAGGAGTTAATCCTGTGGACTTGGGCCCAAGACAGCCCAAGGGCTAACAGCCCTGGCACCTAGCGGTGCCATCGTGGACAAATTACTTAACCCCAGGGAGCCACAGCTTCCTTTTCTGGACAATGGGCACATATTCATTCATTCACAAACCACTTACTGAGCCTCTGCCTTAAGGCATTGTTTTGGCACGGGCTGAAGGACAAGATTGCTGTCAAGTGGCTTCTCTTCAAAGTAGGGAAGAGAAATGAAAAAATAACGTACTTTGAAGTAGAGAATCCTACTTCCTTCAGCATTTTGATGAAAATGAAATAGAGCACATAGAGGGAGTGGTGGGAATGGGGGACCTTTATAGACAGGGTATCCTGGAAGAGTTTTGCTGCAGGGACACAGTGTCTGAGCAATCTGAATGCTGTGGTGGAAACAGCCAGTGCAAAAGTTGGGGCAGAGTGTGTTCCAGTAGAAGAGACAGCCAGTGTAAAGGCCCTGGGGTAGTATTTTCAAAACAGATCAAGGACTCTCAGTCCTTCGGTTATGATAAGATTGACAGAGAGGGGAGAATAGCAGGAATTTAGACAGCTAGGCAGGGGTAGCGTCCTGTGTATGTTTTTGATGTAGCACCTTACAGCAAAGTCATTTTTTTTTCAAGTTTTTTTTTTAACCCCCATTAGTCTAGACAAGTATTGGGTCAAAATTGCAAGCTTGACTTCTCCCTGTATGTCCGTTGCAGTTTCTTCAAAAAGTTATCATTCAGAAGGATGCTATTTCCAACCTGGACACAAACACAGTTGGAGGGATCCATATGCAGAGATGAGATTTTTTTTTTTTTTGTAGCTCAGGAGATGGTGAAACCCACCCAGCTGTCTAGTCATGTCGGAAAAAAATCACATTAAAATGCTAATGCTTCTGCGTAAGGGAAATGTTGATGGGTGCAGCCCGCCAAAGAAAAATATTCATGAAATACAGGCTGTTGATCCATCACTAGCATGGCCAACCAAGCCGTTTGCTCAGCAAGACCTGAGCGCTAGGAAATCACAATTACAGGAGCTGTTCTGTGCTCTTAGCAAAGCCCTGTCTCCCCAGGAGCATTTGGAAATGGGGACGCACAAGTGCTGGGTAATCATGGGATGGGGTGGGGGGCCTGCTTCATAAAAGGACAGTCTGGACACATCACTTTCATGCTCTATTTGAACCTCTCAGCATGGACCTTGGGGACAAAGACTAGAGACAGTGTCACCTCCATCTTGCCAAGAGGAAGGTGTCTGCATTTCCCTGAACTCCTTTCAGCTTCTATTTCTGATCCTGGCAGGGTCTCTAAGCTGGATTTCCTTAAAAGGCATTCTCTTTTCATGTGTAGGTCTTTGGAAAAACAATGAGAACATAGATTTTCTTAGTAAATATCCTTTATTTGCAACTTTGAGCCATAAAACGGGCAGTGAAAGAGAGTGAAAAATGTGTACCAGGCACCACAACTGTGTTCCACTTGAATCCATACAGCAGTAGTCAGGTGGGCGTTGTTATTCCGTTTTGTAGACAGGGAAACTGAGGCTCAGAAACAGTAGAGTGGGGCCATTCAGAGCACAGCCCAGCTCTCTCACACCTTAAGGAATGGGGGGATGTTTCTCCCTCTCTCAGACTCCATTTTGCCTATTTATAAAATGCGATGATAGCACCTTCCTCTCTTCTATTGTTGCAAGGATTAAAATTGTTGATGGCTATAAACATCCATCAACATTTTCTGGCCTCTGGGAAGCAGTCAGCAATGCTAGGGGCCCTGCTGACTGCTGACCATGGTAACTCAAGGAGCAGGAAGTAAGAGATGATGACATCAGTAGGATTGTCCCTGTGCAGGAAGAACAGGCTCAAACCCCAGGGTCCCCTTGAGATCACTAGCGACAAGCATTCGACACAGATCACAAAAGAGCATTGGCCTGCTCACACGGCTCTTGCTCAGTTACCTGTGGAATTATTCTCCCCACTTTACAGATGCAAAAAAATTGACATTCATAAAAAAACCTTTTCCTTAAGGATTGCAAACAAAAGCCTTTTTTAGCCAGTGTTCCTGTTGCCTGTAGCTGTGTAACAAGCCAGCCTAAAACTTAGTGGCTTGAAACAGAAGATTGTTATTATCTCATGGGGGTTCTATGGGTTGACTAGACTCAGCTAGTGGTTCTCACTTTGGTCTCCCGGGCACTGGGGGCAGATGGTGGCTGGGGCTGGAGCCACTGGCTGGCAACTGGGCTGCGCTGGCTGGCACAGCCAGGGCTGTAGGGTTTCTCTGTCCCCATTCCTCTCCACCTGGCTAGCTGGGCTTCCTCACAGCAGGTAGCCTCAGGGGAGTTGGATACTGACATGGCAGCCAGCTTCCAAGACACAGGAAATGGAAGCTGCTGGGCTATAAGGCTGGCCCAGGAACCTGCATGGGCCCTCACCCAAGGGGAGGGAGCATGGTCCCCTGACTCCTGATTGGAAGGGGGGAGTGTCAAAGGACTTGTGGCCATTTGCAATTCCCCATAGCTGGGCAAGGTGGATTTCTCAGATCCTGGAGAGCTAAGTATGTAATAGTCCACTCCTCTGTAATATGGGTTCCGCTAAGCTCCTCAGCACAAACCTGGAGCCTTGCTTGATCCTGCTGGAGACAGGCCAACACTGTCTCCTGAGTGGAGGGGGCCTGAGTATTTGGCTGAGGCCAGGACCTGCCTTTTAGGGATCTGGGAAAAGGTCAATCTGGCGACAGACTGAACCCAGGCAAACAGTCAACATGCAAGGCCCATGGAGGCACCAGGTGTGGAGGACATGCAGGTGATGGGCAGAGCACAGTGGGAGGGAGTGGGAGAAGACAGGTGGGCCCTGGCAGGACTCAGGAAGACAGGCAGGCTGACCTGTAGGCCTCAGGTGCACAGCCAAGGCCACCAGGCAGGTGCAGGGCAGACCCCTCTCTCTGGCAGGTGAGGAAGGGCATGAAAGTCAGCAGCCCAGGCCAGGGTCTCCAAGCAACCTCCTGGGACAGGAGCTCAGCCAGAATCCGAAGAGGTGGGCCACAGCTATCTACTGGTAAAGCCTAGGTGTCAGCCCTGAAACACAGAAACTGGGGTTCTCAGAACACAGAGCCCTCAAGGTTCAGCTCCAGAGAGGTGGGGAGCCCCTTCTAGGCCTTGGGCCCTGATTGCTTCTGAGAACCAAGGCAGGTAAGGTCTGCAGAGAAAATTCCAGGAGGTGGAGGGGCTGCCTGGGCTGGGTGCCTCACAGGGCTTGCATTTATAACCTCTTCCCCTCAGGACACGAGCCCCGGCTGAGGACCTGTGCAGGGTGTTCCCGAGCTCCCTTCCATTCTGGGGCTTTCCATAACCAAAGACTGACCCAGAGCCTGTCACCAAAACCCAGCAGGGCCCTGGAAGCTCTGGTTCAAATCCAACACTCCTTAGCCTCTGTTTGCTGTGTCCTCTCGAGGGATTGATACTAGCACAAATCCTTAAGTAGGACTTAGCAAAGGCCCTGGTGGTTTGGCCTAAGTGTTTGTGAAATCATTTAATAAGGGACTTAAGCATCCTCTTTTTAGAATTTTGAGCTAATGTAGAGGTAGTTTCTGTACCCAGCTTCCCCTCCAGTGAACATCTTGCATAACCTGAGTATAATCAGCAAACCCAGGAAGTGACCAGCCCGCAGTTCTGCTAACTCAATTGCACACTGATTCAGATTGCACCAGTCTTCCCACGAATGTCCTTTCATTCCAGGATCCCATCCCAGATCCCACACTGCTCAGTTGCCATGTCTCCTTAGTCCCCTCCAATCTAGGGCTGTCCCTCCGTCTTTCTTTGTCTTCATGATCCTAACTTCAGAAGAGCACTTGTCGGTTATTTTGTTGAGTGTCCCTCAGTTTAATTTTGTCTGAAGTTCTTTTTTGGACTGAGGTTGTGCATTTTTGGCAAGGATCCTGCAGAGGTGAAGTGGTGACCATCTTGGTGCCTCATATCCAGATTCGTGGTGTTGACATCACTGGTGACATTGACCTCGATCACTTGGTTAAAGGGATGTCTGCCAGGCTTCACTGTAAAGTTACTATCTTTTCTTTCTAATTGATAAATATTGTGGAGGAGATACTTTGAGACCATGCGAATCTCTTTGTCCTCAAACATGAGCTCATTCATTTTAGCATCCATTGGTAGATCTTGTCTGCAGTAATTATTATGGTGGTGATTGCCTACTGGTGACTTTTCTGTTTCTCTCTCTTTTTATTCCTGCATTTTTTTTTTATTGGAACTCTACTGTGAGAAAGAACTGGTCTTTCTCCCCCATTTATTTGATTATTTATGTCAATCAAAACTCATAGATATTTCTTTCATCCTGTGATTTATAATCTAATGCTGTGGTTATTTATTTTCTTGCTCAAATTGTCCCAGCTTTGGCCATTAGTAGATTCTTCGGGTTTGCTCTTGTGTTTTCAAGCAGCCTCTCCACCTTCACCTTCTTTGGGCACACTTCCTTAATGTTTTGGCATCACAAGGTGTTCAAGGCTTATCTTGTATGTTACCTTTCTAAATTCTGGAATCAACCACTTCTCCAAGGAGCCCTGGTTCTTTTTATTGGAAAATGGCGTAAAGAAAACAAGGTTTGGGTAACAGGTATGTTTATTGCTACTGAGCTGTCTTTGTTTTTAGGCCTCTTAGGGGACATTGCTGGGAATGACATGGAAAGGCACTAATACACACATGCACACTCATCTGTATTTCTGTGTATACCCTACCTAAATGTATATGAAAAACCATGTGTTTGTACCAGTATCTCTGATTCTAGTCCAACATCACAAGGCTCATTTTCACTTTCTCCTTTCCTGCAACTTTTTTCTCCACCAGCGAGAAACCCAGCTTTTGTTAGCTAAGATATATTTATTTAATTTTAGTATACACTAAAGTAGTATCAGGTTTATTAATCCATGCCCCCATGAGAAGCATATTTACTCAGTTACTGAGTAGGTGATAGTCTTTTTGTCCTCAGCCTTATGCTGTCCAATCAAAATACTGTTTTCCAAAGTTACTTAGGTGAATTCTTTTCTTCCCCTCCCGCATCTGTGTGGTAATACTATTTATTTGTGATGATTTGCTCCACCTATTAATGTTTACATTCCACTTTGGGTTTCCTTCAGGTCTTGGTTGGTTTGAACTGTTTTGTGTGGACCTATGAAAGACATGCTAAACATTGCAATGGTCCTGAAAGTCAGATCTATAGCATAAGATACACTCAGAGAAACATCATTTCTTCTGCATCCTTGCCATCGTGCTCCCACCCCACTCATCTCTGCACCCCTTTCTCTCCCACCTCCTCTAGGGAACCAATCTCTTTAATTTCTAGTTTACCCTTCCTGTATTTCTTTTGCACAAATGAGCAGATGCATGCATGCATTTTTGTAGTCCCTTGCTACCATGAAGTGTAACATGCTGTTCTATGTTACATGTATGTAGCATGCGCTTTCACACGTTGCTTTTCTAAGTTAACATTGTGTCCTTGAAATCTCTCCAAGTCCATTCACAGGATCTGTCCTCCTTCCTTTTTGCCACCATGTAGTACTCTGTGTGTGGATGCGCCATGGTTTATTCAGCCCCTCTCTTAAATCGGAGCATTTAGGTTGCTTTTTGTATTTTCGAATTTACAAATGATTCTGCATTGGATGTGTTTTTGTAGCATTGGAGGTTATCTTCAGGATAGAGTCCAAGAAGTGGAGTTGCATAGTTGGAAGGGAAATATATATGTGGTTTTGTTAAGTGTTGCCAATTTTGTTTCCAGAAAACTTTGCCTTCAAGTGTTGGGGAACATTTGTTTCTTGTTGGAAATCAACAGTAAGCATAAAGGCAGGGTGAGGGTATTGCTCCTCTTGTTATGGGATCGTTAAGGTGTTGCTTTTCTGGCCAGAAATCTCTGTGGCCAGTGATGCCTTTGCCTGAGTTCTTGTCTGGCATCCAGGAAGAATGAAGTATGCATAGAAGTGGAGGGTGAGTAAGATGAAGAGGTGCTTTACTGAGTGTTATAGCAGCTCAGAGGAGATCGGCCGTGGATAGCTCCTCTCTGTAGGCAGGTCATCCCATTGAGTGTTCAGCTTCCAGCAGAGAAGAGGCCCTGGAGTGGGTGAGTGCTCTCCCAGCAGGTCATCCCACCATTTCTGCAGCTCTCAGCAGAGAGGAGACACTGGAGATTGTGACTCCCCTTTGCAGCTGATAGTCCCGATGCTTCTGCAGATCTCTGAAGCCCTCAGCAGAGAGGATAGATCCTCTCTGCAGCTGGTCCTCCCATGGCCTCTCTTCTCCATTCTGCGCCCTATTCTGGCTGGGCCTGGGGCTTTTATGGAGCTCAGAGGAGAGAAAGTGTGTGCTGATTGGTCCAATGGCAGCCATGGGTGGGCCTGGAAAAGGCACCACAAGTCCCCAGTTAGATCTGCAGGACTGGTAGCCTGGTCCCCAGCCTTCAGACCTTCCCTGGCCTTAAGGTAGGGCCTACCAGGGACCCACCTCTTTCTGCTCAGGAAACTCTCTGCTTCCTGATGCTGTTCATAGCACCAAGGCTCGGTCCCAATTTTGCTCCAAGATTGGAGCAGATGCCGACAGCAGGGAAAAGCCAGACAGTGAGGGTAGGCACTTCCAAGGCTGTGAGGGCAGGGGTGACTTCCTGGGTCCCCAGGAGTGCAGGGAGGCCTGAGTCTGCAGCCATGGTTTGGGCAGCTGCAGCTGCACCCAGTGGAGTGGGGCTCCTGCCTACTCAGCTGCTCTAGACGGCCTGCTGCTCCATCACTCTGATAGAGGCTCTTTCTCATCACGCAACGATCTGTCAGGCAAAGTACGTCCTCCCATCTGTCCTCTTAGAATCAAGGAAGAGCAGATGCTGGTTTCCCCCTGACAGCTTACTGAGGGCTCTCATATATGCTGCCTGGTTTTGTTAGAACAGCCTCATGAAGAAGCTGGGGTTACTCTACTACTGGCTCCATTTTAGAGGCAAGGAAACTGAGGCTCAGAGGAGTTAAGAGATTTGCCCTTGGTCACATAGTTAGTTGGGATCACAAGAGTCTCAAAGTCAGTTTTCTCAGATTATGGCCTTCTTCCCCTCTCCATGTATACTGTTGGAGCCATAAGAGGCCTTGGCTATCACCCAGTTTGAGCCCATCATAAGTCCATTACAGATGAGGACCAGAGAGGGAGGTGGATGTATTTTAGGTGACACAGCTCGTTGAGGGCCATACTTGGAAGCCAAATCCCTGGGTCCTTCCCGTATTCCCATTACTCCTGGGAATTGGAAGTAGAGTGTGCCTGGCAAGTGGGGTCCATGGCCCCGTGGAAGTGGCAGGCAGGCAGGGGGGCGACATTGCTGGAGTGGAGGTCTGCACCATAGGCCTGGGTCTCACCTCCGCTGTTGAAGCATCCTTGTATCAGAGCTACCTGATGACTTGTGTTCCTCGGGGAAGTCTAGACTAACAGAATTAACTTTTCCCACAACTGAAAAATGTGTTCTCAGTGAGCAAGGGAAATACTGATTAATTTACCCTTAAGTGTCAGTACAGGGAGCTGTTTTTTCTCTCTTTAGATCAGTGTTTAAACTTTTCTCACTCAACACATGGTACACTAATCCTCCTTTTCATCAGACTTCAAGTGGAGAAGGAAAATAAAAGCAAGGTTCTCCTTGCTGCCATCTCTTTATAGGGAAGTCTAGCTAGGCGGGCTGGGCTAGGCCGTCCCTACCACCCATCTCAGCTGCCTCCCATGGCCAGTGCATGCACTCACTCTCAGTACTGAGCACTGCAGCTGCTCCAGGCCAGCTCAGGGTCCAGAGGACATGGAGGTGAATCAGACCCACCCAGGCCTGTCCCTCCTAAGGAGCTCAGTTTAGTGGGGAAGGACCCAAATAAAGAGATGGTCACAGAATAGGGCAGGAGTTGCCCTGATATCTAAAGATGGGGTCCTGGGAAATGCTCCCGATGGAGGGAAGCCTCAAACAGCCAGCAGTAGTTATCCAAGCCAGGAAGAGCATGTGAGCAAATGCACAGGGGTTGGAGCCCCAGCAGACAGTGGTGGGAATGGAACATGGTGGGCATTTGAGGTCAGGCAGGAAATGGCAGATATCTGGGAGTCATGTCAGCTACGTGATTTAAATCGCAACTCAGTTTATGATCATTTCTTTCCTTTTTTCACTGCCATATCCCTAGTACCTGCAAACAGTTTCTGGAATGTTGCAGAGGTTCACTATTTTAAGTCTCAGTTCCTTATCTCTAAAATGCAGATGACATTTATTTTTGTCTGTGCTGTCGCTGTGTCTCTAGAATAGGGTCTTGGCTGCATGGTGGCTCACGCCTGTAATCCCAACATTTGGCAAAGGTGGGCAGATCACTTGAGTCCAAGAGTTTGAGACCAGCCTAGGCAACAGAGTGAGACCCCATCTCTAAAAAACAAAATGGGGCCAGCATAGAGTAAATACTACATAAATATTTGTTGAGTGGGCAGATGAATGGAGGGACTTTGTATTTACTAATTAGTAGCTATGACTTATGTCATCATGTGTGGCTGGACAGTAGCTACTGGCCCCATTATGGCAGATGTCAAGTACGAAGCTAGATCCAGCAACATCTTGGCAATTAGGGAGGGGCAGCACTGTAATTGATGCTAATCATCATGAACCTTCGTTGATCAGACTGAATGCTTTACAGACGTTTTGTCTCTTCACTGGCTCTTTGGAACTCCTGGGACTAATTCCTATCACCAGGGATGGCCTGGCTGCCATCTCCTTTGAGTGGCCATCTGATGACAGCCAGGCCATTCTGTGCTGGGCATGGATACATGTGGAGGAGCTTGTCCTTTGGAAAGCTCTTGCCCAGCCCCTGACGAAGACCTTGCCCAGGTGCAGGCTCTCTGCCACTCAGAGGCTCCCAGCTCATCTCCTGAAAGCCTGGAAGGCAGCTGCAGAATGTCACTAGAGCTGGTGACCACCCTGTCCAGACACCTAGAGAGCCGGTTACCCATTTTACTTACTGTGGTTTGATTTTAAGAGCTAAGTGAGTTTCAAAAGTTTTTTTATAAAGTATCTAATGCATACAAGAGTATACATAGTGTATATGTGTGATTGAGAAACAGGAATTGAACATCCATGTACCCATTGCATCTAATGAATAAATTCTGCAAGTGCCTTGCATGGCTTACAAGGGCCTCTGTTCTGGTCCCGGCTTCCCCCTCCAGCCTCAGCTCTTATGACGACCCCCTCACCATGCTGCTACACTATCTCCACTCGACCTCACATTCTGCACTTCCACATTTTCTTCGCATCTGCCAGTCCCCTGCCTCAGTGTCCTTCTCCTACTGTCAGCTGAGATGGTCCTACTGGCCTTTGATGTCTCCACCCAGACCTCCCATCTTCTGGGGACAGTTCGCTGCATGACGTCTCTGCAGTGCTCTGGGCACTTATCACTGTAATGATCAGTTTATGTTTTCCCTTCACTGGGCCATGAGCTCCTTGAGGGCCAGAGGCCTTGTCTTCCATTTGTATATGCCCCTGGCTATGGGCAGCTGTGTTTTAGGTGACCACTGCAGTCTCTTCTTGGAGAGGAGAAGTTGCTGCTTCCTCTCTGCTCTGGCCTCATCTGCTCGATTTGTCAAACAGCTATGCTAAATTTCCAGGCAGGAGCTTGCACTTGTAGATAGGTTCAGTGTGAATCTTCCTTGCTCCAAAATATGGAAATGTTCTCAAGATGGAGAAACACTTAGAATGACAGTTGAGCCTAAGCCACTCCACCTAAAACAAGCAGCAAGTAATGGAAAGAATTTGGATAGAATAGTCCCCGTCTTTCTTTTCCAGAATGTCTGGTACCTTTCAGCACATCGGGGAGCAAAGATTTAGTTCTGAGACTAGCCTTATTGTGACAAATAAGTTGGTACCAGAAGTAAATGACACCAAAGCCAACTCCTAGTCAGCCTGAACATCTCTGCTGTATTATAGAAAGGCTGTCAGAACCTCCCTCCTGTGTCGTTTTTCACATACAGCAACGACCGCTTTTGGTTTTCAGATTCCAGCCTCTCAAGCAGAGAGGTACTGACACAAAGATTTCTCCTTGTACACTGGCATTGTTCTTGTCACTTGGCTGGTGAGGTTCTTCCAGAATTGTTGGAAAACAGAAGCACTCTGAGAACATGCGGTGTTTAGTCTTCGTAGTTTTATTTATTTATATATTGATTGCTTGGAACGTGATAAAAGTAAATTAACATAATCGACTGTGTTTCAGAACATTTCTGAATTTTTTCCCCCAGCATGTTTTTCCTAGACAAGTGAGGTCTTTTGTTTGGTTGGTTGGTTGGTTGTTTTTTTTTTTTTTTTTCGTTTTTTTATACGGAGTCTCACTCTGCTGCCCAGGATGGAGTGTGGTGACACAATCTCAGCTCACTGCAACCTCTGCCTCCCTTGTTCAAGTGATTCTCCTGCCTCAGCCTCCTGAGTAGCTGGGATTACAGGTGGGTGCCACCATACCCAGCTAATTTTTGCATTTTTAGTAGGGATGAGGTTTCACCATGTTGGTCAGGCTGGTATTGAACTCCTGATCTCGTGATCCATCCACCTTGGCCTCCCAAAGTTCTGGGATTACAGGCATGAGCCACTGTGCCCAGCCGACAAGTGAGGTTTTAAAAATATTACTTTCAATCATAAGGAGAACTGAATTTTAGTATCCTTTGTTTTTCCCCTTATCACATCATGGAAATCTTCCTTTTTTACCACATGGTCTTTGTTGCCATCTTTTTTTCTTTCTTAATTTTACTTTAAGTTCTGGGATACATGTGCAGAACATACAGGTTTGTCACATAGGTATACATGTGCCGTGGTGGTTTGCTGAACCTATCAACCCATCATCGAGGTTTTAAGCCACGTATGTATTAGGTATTTGTCCTAATGCTCTCCCTCCCCTTTCCCTCCATTCCCTGACAGGCCCCAGTGTGTGATGTCCCCCTTCCTGTGTCCATGTGTTCTCATTGTTCAACTCCCATATATGAGTGAGAACATGTAATGTTTGCTTTTCTATTTCTATGTTAGTTTGCTGACAATGGTCACCATCATTTTCAACTGCCAGGTAATGCATCAGTGAGTCACAACCACATGGATTTTTCATTCCCCAATTTACTATTGATCATTGACTGGTGTGGCAAGGGACAAGCTCCAATTCTTAGAATTGGCTCTGAGAAATTGGTCTAGAGAAGTAATAAAGAGGAAACCTCACCAGCAAACAGAGGCTGCAGAGAGGGCCAGGACCCAGCATCTTGCATATCGCTCAGCCATGGCCTGTCCAACGGGGTCGTTAACCTACAGACCTCTAAGTCGTAGGTGGACTTCTTTTTTTTTTTGAGATGGAGTCTCACTCTGTCACCCAGGCTGGAGTGCAATAGTGTGATCTCGGCTCACTGCAACCTCCGTCTCCCAGGTTCAAGTGATTCTCCTGCCTCAGCCTCCCAAGAGCTGGAACTACAGGCACACACTCCTGTGTCCAGCTAATTTTTGTATTTTTAGTAGAGATGGAGTTTCACCATGTTGGCCAGGATGGTCTCGATCACTTGACCTTGTGATCCACCTGCCTCACCCTCCCAAAGTGCTGGGATTGATTACAGGTGTAAGCCACCTTGCCCGGCCCCTAGGTGGATTTTATAGCAACCTTGGAGAAATGTGAGCCAAAGAAGAAGGCAAACAGTAGCTAATGGACGGCCTTGGAAGACTGCTAATGAACTAGTTGGCCTTAAGCTGGAAACCTAGTCACAAACTGGAAGGAGAGTCATTTAGACAACTGTATGGAGAGTGTGCACATCCAGTGTGGATGATCAGAAGCTGGGAGGAGAGTGGCTATGTAGGAGGACAGTCACCTAGGAGCCAAGGTGAACTCAACAGACTGGCGCCATGGACAGATTTCAGCCCCCTGGACTGTCATGTAAATACTAAGTCCGATTCTTGGCTTAAAAGTGCTCACCTTCCACAAACAGGAGGAAGCAATGTGGCTTTGCAGTATTATGAGTCATGGCATGCTGTGGCGGCCTGAGTGAAGTGGGTCTGATTAGCATCCATGGGTGTGCCACATCCAGGAGGGAGAGGATAATCCTGCCCAGTTTGGGCTGAGAAAAACTTTTTCTGGAGTAGTGTTTTCCATATGTGTGTGGTGATTTTTAGGGTGGGCCTTCCCAGGAGAAGGGATCATGCTTAGGAGGGGCCATGTGAACAAGTAGAGAACAGAAGGTGCTTGGCTGGACAAAAGGGCTTGAAGTCATGAGAATGAGCCTCTGTCATCATTGCCATCATCATCACCACTTAATCTTAGTAGCCGCCATTCATCAAGCTAGGAGACTTGCAACCATTATCTTTAATCCTACAAGCTACTATTACCCCTACGTTACTTATCAATGAGGAAACTGAAGCTCAGAGAGATGAAGCAGCTTGCCCCAGTCCCATAGCTGATAAACCACTGAGGCAAGATTGGATTCCAGCTATATCTGAAGCCAGAGTTTTCATTCCTTCAGTTTCAATTTTTCAAAATCTGTGGTGCTACCTTGCAGAGGATAACAAGGACTTGCTTTTGTTTAGTTCCTGGTTATAAAAGTAGTTCCGGTGGGTGCAAGCTAAGCAAGAATATTTTGTTTTAAAGCAAAGAACTGTCCTGACTGAGCTGTTGGCAGGTAGAATATACATCCTGAGAGGTGGTAAATTCCAGAGTGATGGGAAGTCTTCAAGAGGAGGCTTGGTTAGCACTGACTGTTCTAGGGGGAGTTCAAAGAAGCCAGCAAAGTAAACTTGAATACCTTTTCTGTACAAGTAAAATCTCTCTGGCTGTATGCAACAGATGTTGGTAAGAAATGGGTTCCTACTGCCTTAAGCAAAAACACTATTTTTTGTGGGAATATGGGGTAGTTCATGGGATAGATGGAAGTGGTGAACTGAGCTTTTAAAAGGGCAGAAGTCAGCCTGGCTCCAGGCATCCAGGCGGCAGCAGCTAATGGAATCTCATTTCAGCACCATGGCTGGGATGAGTCAGTATTTACAGCTGATCCATCTGCTGTCACCCTACCTAAGACTAAGCTCCAGAGAGAGAGCATCTTATAGGCTTAGCCTGGATCCAGACCCATCCCCATGGCAGCCTCATTGACAGCCTCCATTGGGAAGGGTAATTTTCCAGAGGAAAATCAAGACACTGATACCAAAAGAAAGACAATGGATGCTGAGCAGATTCAGTGAGCTGCGACCTGGGTGCCTTCTAGCCCTGACTGGCTGGAATTCCACCTTGAGCCGTGACTCCCACTTCAGGGCTCTCCCTAGCTGCCCTGCAGCCTTGAGGCCCAGGCCACACACTGCACTGTGTCACTGTATACTCATGTGGTTTATTTTCCAAGACATGCATCCTAATTAAGCAAATGATTAAAAACTCTCAAGTGTGCTCATCAGAAGCAGCCCAGCAGAGGGACTGGCTTGCTGGGAACTGTGTTTGAAAGCGAGTTGCCTGTCGCCTTGGCACAGTAGGGGTGCTGATGAGGAGCACTCTGTCTTTTCAGAAAAGTGGCTCCCTTCCTGGTTACCATGCAGGGCTTCTTTTGGCATTCAGCACAGCACTGAATATGCCCAGTCTTTAAAACCCTGTGTTTTTAAAAATAATGTTTTTTGCTAATTGGTTATTTGTTTTAATATCATTATTGTTTTATTGTTAATTATGCAGTTAACTAATAAGTATTAAATCACTAATTGACTTATTATGGAATAGATATGAGAAGCGTATTTAGAACGTAAGTATAAAGAACAAGCGCTCAAGTACCCACCACCAGCTTGAGAAATATTACCCAGTGGCTTAGAGAGTCCCTGAGAATCCTCTCCATCCTGTTCACTTAGTGGAAACCACTATGCCGGCTTTAGGGTTTATTATTTTCTTGCTTTTCTTTGTATTTTTATCACACTTATATCTCCATAAAAAATATTGTTAGATTTGGCCAGGCGCAGTGGCTCATGCCTGTAATCCCAACACTTTGGGAGGCCAAGGCTGGTAGATCATGAGGTCAGGAGTTCGAGACCAGCCTGACCAACATTGTGAAACCCCCATCTCTACTAAAAATACAAAAATTAGCCAGGCGCAGTGGCAGGTGCCTGTAATCCCAGCTACTTGGGAGGCCGAGGCAGGAGACTTGCTTGAACCTGGAGGTGGAGGTTGCAGGGAGCCAGGATTGCACCACTGCACTCCAGCCTGGGTGACAGAGCAAGACTTCATCTTGGGGGGAAAAAAATACATACATATACATATATATATATATGTATATATAGTTAGATTCTCTCTATATCTGAACTTCCTGCATAAGTGGAAGCATCCTTTCTGTGGTCTTTTGCAACATGCTTCTTCACTCGATATTGTATTTGCAATTCGTCCATATGATGGTATGTTCCAGCATTTCATTTTTTCTTCAGCACTGTGTGTTATTCCAGCGTGAGAACATACGATGGTAGATCCAGGCCACAGCAGATGGCCATTGATGCTGTGTCCAGCATTTCATTTCTGCTGACGTTGCTGTCTATAAATGCTCTTATCCATGTACCCTGCTGCACATATGCAGCTGTACTCAGTGTGTATATCAAGGTGGCATGGCAGGGTCCCCATGTGTATATCAAGGTGGCACGGCAGGGTCCCTAAGCTGTGATTACGCTTGGCTTTACAAGATAATGCCATCCTGTTTTCCAAAGTGACAGTACCCACTGATACTCCTACAGTAGGTATTTGAGAGTCCCCGTTGCTTGACAGATTCTGTCAGTGTTTGCTGGTCTTCTCAGATGTTTTAGTTCTTGCCAATCTGATGGCTATTTGATGGTAGCTTACTGTGTTTTAATTTGCATTTCTCCAATACTGAGGTTTAGCTTCTTCATGGCTGTTTTCTCTTTTGAGAAATGCCTGGACATGGTTTTGCCCAGTTTTCTACTGGATATTTATCATTTTCGTACTCATTTGAGACTAGAATGATGTATAGTATATATCCCAGGTTGAGGCTTAATTTTTCACTTTTGATGAATTTTTTTTTCATAAACAAGTACTGAATTTAAGGTCATTGAATTTCATAGTTTCCCTTATAGTTTGAGCTTTTATGTCTTGTTAAGATATCCTTCTCTACCCCAAGATCATACAGATATTCCTTTATATTGCCTTATAAAAGTTTTAAAGTGCTCTCTTTCTATTCTTGTCTATAATCTTTCTGGAACTGATGAGCTGCTGATTTGATTTCATTTATTTTTTCATATAGAGACTCAGTTGTTCCAACACTGCTCATTAAAGATCCATTTTCGCCTGCAGGTCAGCAGTGTCCATGTATGTGTGACTCTGTTTTTGTTTCTTGGGCTTATTTGTCTAAGGCTTGTGTAAGCCTTAGACCTAAGACATATTGATGTCTTATGAGGCAGATCTTCCTACCTTATTCTTTAGTAAATATCTTGGGTGTTATTATCCCTTTGCACTTTGATATACATTTTAGAATCTGCTTGTCAAATATCACCAAAAACCCTGTAGAAATTTTGACTGGAACTGCAACAAACCTATATAATACTTTAGGGAAAACTGAGGTTTTTAGAATATTGAATTGTGCATATTGAATCTAGCATTCCATGAAGATGGTATATCTTCCTTTTCATGTTGGTCTGCTTTTATGTCTTTCAGTCAAGTTTTACAATATGCTTTATAAAAATTTCACACATCTTTATTAGATTTATTTCTGGGCACTTTATACTTCAGATACTATGCTGATACTGTCTTTTAAAAATTAACATCTTTATTGAGATATAATTCACAAACAACAAAATTCACCTATTTGAAGTGTACAGTTTCATGGCTTTAGTGTATTTAGAATGGTGCAACCATCACTAAAAATCTAAGTTCAGAATATTGTCATATTACTCCAAAAAGAACCACCTTTACTGTCATCAGTTAATCCCAACTTCCCCCTCCACCCAGCCCCTAGGTGAAATGAGTAAATGAGTGAGTGGATAGATGAATGTATACCCTTTAGCAAGCTTTATGTCAGACATTGGCCCCAGCCTTTGCTTGTTGTTTTTAATTTTTTTAATTTTAGTTTTTAATTTTTGTGGCTTCATAATGGGTGTGTATATGTATGCAGTACTTTAGATGTTTTGATACAGGCACATGTTATGAAATAACACATCATGAAGAATGGAGTATCCATCTCCTCAAGCATCTACCCACTGAGTTGCAAACATTCCAATTACACTCTCTAACCCATTTAAAAATGTGCAGTTATTATTATACTTGTTGCTTATTGTTTCTGCTTTCCTCTCCCATCTCTGTCATTGCTCTGGTTTCTACTCTAATCTTCTGGGTTCTGTGAGTCTCCTCCATCATTGTTCATCCTCCAGACCCTGGCCAGACAACTTTTTCCAAAGAAAACAATATTCTAACCACTCTGTTTAAGGAAGCCCTGAGTTACTCCCCTGGGAATCAAGCCACACTCCCAACGTGGTGTCTAGAGGGGAATTCAAGTTTCCAAGTTGATGACTTAGGCAATTTGGGAACAAATGCTAGTGATGCAACTCTTCTGTGAGTAGGAGAAGGTCTCTTCTAGGTCTTTGTTTGCTTCAGAGTCCTCAGAAAGTAAACACAGCTGACCTGATTATTCCCCTCCACTTCCTCCTGAGTCAGAGTTATCTCGGGTTAACTCAGGGAAGAGGCTAAATTAAGCCTTGAAACCAAGCAGCCTCTATGACAGGCACTTTGTTTTGCTTGAGTGACTGTGGTGATGGGTCTTTGGTTATAAGGGCAGCACTAATTGCATCTTCTTAGACCATCTATTCCCTGGCCTGTAGAGACTGGGAGATGCCAGGTTACCCCACAGCACCCACTCATTCATTCAGCACAATTTTCTTAAGTGCCCACTTCGTGCCTGGCTCCATGCTTGGAGGTGGGGATTCAAAAGCTCTGCCTCCAAGAGCTTGCAGTCTTTCTAAGAAAATAGATGATAAATCAGAGACTCCATTAAAGAGATGACTAGTGTTTGGATAGACATCTGTCCAGGGCAGTAAAGGGAATGGATTTCTAAGTTTCTTACAACCAACTTCTCATGACTTTGTGTGAAGTTTGAGCCATGACATCACCAAAATAAAAAGGGGGTGTCCACTGACACCTACAAACTAGCAAACAGACACAACTACTTTGAAAAACTGTTGGCCTGGCGCATTGGCTCATAGCTATAATCCCAGCACCTTGGGAGGCTAGGGGCGCAGATCATGAGGTCAGGAGTTCAAGACCAGCCTGGCCAACATGATGAAACTCCATCTCTACTAAAAGTACAAAAATTAGCTGGGCATGGTGGTGCGCCCCTGTAATCCCAGCTACTTGGGAGGCTGAAGCAGGAGAATGGCTTGAAACGAGACCCGGGAGGTGGAGGTTGCAGTGAGTCAAGATTGCACTACTGTATTCCAGCTTGGGCTACAGAGCGAGACTTCACCTCAAAAAAGAAAAACTGTTGAGCAGTATCCACTAACGTCAAACGTATACATATTCTGTGCCCAGCAACTCCTTTTCTAGGCATGTATGTAGTCAATAGGAAATGCACCTGTGAATTTTACATTAAAAGAGAAAACTGTAAATAAATACTGAACTGTAATTAAAACGTGCAGGAGGCTCCAGTGTTTAAGGGGAAGTGAAATAATATCTGCAGTTTAGGCCAAGCATGGTGGCTTGTGCTTGTAATCCCAGTACTTAGGAAAGCTGAGGCAGGAGAATTCCTTGAACCCAAAAGTTCGAGACCAGTCTAGCAACATAGTTGGACCCAGTCTCTACAAATAAAATTTAAAAAATTTAGCCGGGCATGGTGGTGCACGCCTGTGGTCCTAGCTGCTTGGGAGGCTGAGGCAGGAGGCTCGCTTGAGCCCAGGAGATCAAGGCTGTAGTGAGCCATGATTATACCACTACACTCCAGCCGGGACAAAAGAACAAGAGCCTGTGTCAAAATAATAATGAATAGTAGTGATGATAACATATGTAGTTTAAAATACACTCATAAAAGAAGATAGATGAATAAGAAATGGGCAGATATGTGATAAAGCAACAAGGGAAACATGTTAGTCATGGAGTTGAGATGGTGAGTTTATGGGTGC
This sequence comes from Cheracebus regulus, assembly GCA_963574635.1. Taxonomy (NCBI): domain Eukaryota; kingdom Metazoa; phylum Chordata; class Mammalia; order Primates; family Pitheciidae; genus Cheracebus; species Cheracebus regulus. The sequence goes on from CAUYQU010096118.1 coordinate 24,850, forward strand.
TCATTGTAAAACTTTTCAACTTTGCTATATCTTAATAAACTTCATATGAAATATTGGGAAAGATATATACACATGCTTGCCCGAAGATATGTACAAGAATATTCATAGCAGCATTATTCATAATAGCTCCAAACTTGAAGCAGTGAAAATGCCCGTCAACCATAGAATAGAGACATATATTGTGGGTGTAGTGATCCAGTGGAATACTGTTCACATATGAGCCACAGCTATACACAACGATGTGAGCAGATCTCACAAACACAGTGTTGAGAGTAAGAAACCCAACTTGAAAGAGGATGTACTGTATGATTCCATTTACGTAGAATTCAAAACCAGGCAAAACTCGTCGATGGTGTTAGAAGCCATGACAGTGGTTTTCAGGAGGCAGGGATAGTGACTGGCCAGGGCACTGTGGGGGGCTCCTGGGTGCTGGAAGGCTCTGTTTCTTGATCTCAGTGCTAAACAGATATGAAAATGCATCAAGCTGTACACTTAGACTTTGTACACTTTCCTGTATGTTTACTACACATCAGTAAAAGCATACAAGGGGAGAAAAAGCAGGAAGATCAAATAAATCCAACTAGAAGTTTTCCCTAGCCGAGCTATTGGAGTAGGAACCTACTGTAGGCCTCTCTAGTAAACCAGAGTTGTGAAGATATGAAACTTGCCTTTAGGGCATTCATTTGTTCACTTAGGCATACATTCATGTTGCATCAGTCCCTCCATTCTTCACCAACGTGCTTGCCTCTCCTTCATACAGGTGTTCATTCACATGCACTGTGCTCTGGATCCAGAGCTGCTCTGGAAGGAGCAACCCAGCCCTTTCAGGAGCTCACATGCACAGGGAGAGGCATGCCAGCATTTTGTTTCCCGGCCACATTTCCACATTCCTGGATTCCCATTTGTGATCCTTCCTGGGTATGTGCCCTAAGTTAGCATTTGAATGAGAGAAACAGAACCAGTAAGATAGATATAGGTGCATATAAAGAGATGTCTTATACAGAATTGACTCGTGATTTTGGAGACCAGCAAGATCTGAGATCTGTCGGGTGAGTCAGCAAGCAGGAGACCCAGGATGGCCAGTGGTGTGGTTCCATCCAAAGGTCTGCAGGCTCAAGGCCCAGGAAGAGCTGCCTGAAAATTGACAGTTCGAGTTCAAAGGCAGGAAAAAGGCAGTGTCCCAGCTTGAAGGAAGGCAGGCAGGAGGAATTTTGGGGGATGTCAGCCTTTTTGTTTCATTCAGGCCTTCAGTTGATTGGTCAATGACCACCCACATTTAGGAGGACAGTCTGCTCTTTTCAGTCTCCTAATTCAAATGTTAATCTCATCCTGACACACACACCCAGAATATCACATGACCAACTATCTGGGCATGCATGACCCAGTCAGGCTAACACATAAACTTAACCATCATCAAACCCTGAAGCATGAAAAGCCTTCTGGCTCTGAAGGCGCAGCCCTGTAATGGAGGAGGTGTAGCCAGGGGCCTGGCCTGGTGCACATCCCATCACAAGCAGACAGGCTGTCACCACCACGCACTTGGGTCCTATTTTACATGTGGTTTGGATCAGTCATTGGTGGAGAAGAAGGCTTTGGCTGCCCAATCTGCCTCCTGGGTGGCCATGTTTTCTGTCTTAGAAAATAGAAAGTCATTTTGATTATTGCAGAATATATCATGCATACAAAAAGGGTAGCTGGAAGATATGCCTGCAGTTTAAAGGAACAGTTTAAAGCTTAGCAGATGGCAGATGACTAGTATCTGAAGGCCACTGGTTCCCCTCCCTAAAGGCAGCCTCTCCATTCTTGCCTGGAGAAAGCCACTCTCCTGAGTTTTATGCTAGCCATTTTTGTGCTAATCATTCTGTTACTTTTTATGAAAATCAAAGAGCACATCTCTAAAACAATAGATGACTTGGTTTTGCCTATTTTGAGCCTGTTAGAATCAAACTGCTGCACAAATTTGTCTGCCATGTGCTCTTTCCCTCCGCTGAGTGTCTGGGCTTTGTTCATGTTGTTGCATGGAGCTGTCACTGATTCATTTCACTGGCATATAATATTCCACTGTAGAGACTGACCACCACATGTTCATCTGCTCCCTACTCGGTGCATTTCTGGGTAACTTCCAGGTCTCTGCTATGGCAGTTGAAGCCCATGGGAGCAGTCCTGCTCACATCTTCAGGTGCACAGAAATGAAGCTTTCTCTAGGGTATACACCTGGCAGAGCAGGTGCCCAGTGGTAGAATATGTCTCTTCACTTTTCTAGCTAATGCCAGGAAATTTTCCGGAATGATTGTAGCAATATCTATTTCTACTAGGGATTATGAGAATTTCTCATGGTACTGCTTATCCACACCATGCATAGACCCCTTACCATCCAGCCTGGTCTCAATGACTCACCTTCCCTGACTTCTAGCCATCCCTACCCATACTGCAGTCAGAGCTTTAGTATGGTAGGACTGTGATGCCCCCTACGTACTTTGTGGATACTCAAGACAGCACGTTTCTTGGGTGTAACACAATATGTGAGAGTGTGTGAAATTCCCACCACAGGGCGGAGGGCACAGACTTTAGTTTGGCTACAGTGCAGCTGTCCTGGTTTCTCCTTCAAGGGAAAGGAAGAAAACAAGCTCATCCAAGTGGGTAGTGCCCAGGTGGACTTCTAGGCTCCTCTCTCAGTACCAGTGTCAGGACGCTCATCTTCTAAACTGATGAGCTGTGTTCTGCCATTTTCCCATGGCCAAGAGCAAGGTGTCCCAAGGTGGGATCCGTGTGTGTGCTTTGTCATTCCCCCGCCATGGTCTCGCCTGCAAGCAGATCACCACCCCCTGCAGCTTTACCTGGCTATGGAGGGGATGCTTATAAACGATCATCTTTTGTGCTGTCTCTTTCCAATTACAGGTTAGCTTGGCGAGGAAGATAAAGACATTTACAACCAAGATGGTAATCACGAGTGGAAATGATGAAGACAGAGGAGGTCAAGAAAAAGAAAGCAAAGAGGAGAGTGTCTTGGCAATGCTGGGGATTATCGGGACCATTCTGAACCTGATTGTGATCATATTTGTCTACATATACACCACCCTGTGAATGGCGCAGAGCATCCTCAGCGCCCTCAGGATGGCCAAAGACAGGAGTCCTGCGTGTCGGCGGATCACTGGCCGGACCCTGCAAGAACAAGCAGGCTTGACCCACACACACCGCCCAATCAAATGCACCTTCAAACTTTATAAAAGGTCACACAAATAGGCCAATCCTGCTGCAGGGAGCAGAAGACACTAAAGCACAATGATTCCAACACAACTCATTCGCAGCGCTAGGAACTCAATGTCTTTGGCAGGGGGCCCAGAAGAATGCTTGGAAGACCAGCCTCTGACACCATCGGTGAGCGGATGGGTGCAGAAATTCATTATTCCAGATCGCTGACGGATATCACGTACTTGAAAAGATGAATAGGGCGGACATGGTTCAGATGCGTGTCTCCCAGGACAAGTGTTTCATCTTCACTTGATGATCTATTTAGTGGGAAAACCGCAGGGGCAACCCTTTGACAGGCATCCCATTCATCAAAAGTGTCTAACTATTTGATACCGGGGAGATAACTTATTTTTCTTTTTTCATTGGCTCGATGTGTGTATCTGTTCATATCAAGGTTTATAAATATATATTTTTAATAAATGCGCTCTATTTTTTAGCATGAACCAAATACTTGGAGAGGCACTCCCAGAACCATAGCGCTTTCCTTGGTTTTATCTGCTTTGCTCACCCCCTCCCCCAACTGCAGATGTTCTGTCTCATCTTGAGTCTTTGACTTTTGCAGTCTTGTTCTCTCTCTCTCTCTCTTTCTCTCTCTCTCTCTCTCTGTCTCTCTGTCTCTCTCTCCTTCTCTGTCTCTCTGCCTCTTTGGTCTGAAGGACATTTTCCCATATTACCAGCCATGGTTTTGGTTGGCGCATGTTTTAAGATTGTCCATTGATTGGCTTTTTGTTGTTATATCGGAGGTATAAAATGATTGTGGGCATGCAGACCTAGATGCACCATATCTTTACTGAGAATTATGCATGAATAAGGGCTGAGTGATAGATCAGCTTAAAATTAAAAGGACTACCATGGAGAAAGAAGAGTGTGGCTATGTTTGCAGATGAACTTTTGAACGGAATATTCACCTTCTTACTGGCAGCATTATTATTTCATTCTTGTGACCATTTGTCTATCAGATTTTGATTTTAGTGGTCATGTACCGTGAGAGTCGGGAAGAACAAGGTGGAAAGCTCAGTGCTAGGTGCATTACTCCTTCCTTTACAAGATACCCAGGATCCTCTTCAAAAGTGGGTGGGGTGTAAATGACATGTGAACTCCCCCCTGAGAGCTCATGGTGGTTCAGGCTGTGAGGATAGCCCTGTGACAAGTGACTTTTAATGGGCACGAGGAGGGGATTTAATGATTGCCCTAAAGGACTGCTGCATTTTTAAAGCCACTGGTTTACACTCACATGAAGCTACTTCCTCTCTGGCAGGGATGGTTGAATAAAAACAAATTAGCTCCCATCTCCTGGCTCCCTGAAATAGGCCTTTGCCTGGCTCCAGTGGCATGGTCTTAACGAGAGAGTTAGTATTCCTTCTGCCATTGCCAGCTGAATTAGTCCATCTTCACCCTGCTGATAAAGACATCCCCAAGACTCAGCAATTTCCAGAGAAAGAGGTTTATTGGACTTACAGTTCCACGTGGCTGAGGAGGCCTCCCGGTCACCGTGGAACGTGAAAGGCAAGCTTCACGTGGTAGCAGATGAGAAGTGAACATGTGCAGGGGGACTCCCCTTTTTAAAACAATCAGATCTCCTGAGACTTACTCACTGTCACATGAATAGCATGGGAAACCCACCCCCGTGATTCAGTTACCTCCCACTGGGTCCCTCCCACAACATGTGAGAATTTAAGATGAGATTTAGGTGGGGGCACAGCCAAACTGTATCACCAGCCTTGACCCTGTGTAGAAGCAGCAGCAGTCTGCCTGGCTGGATCAAATGATGCTGAGGCTTCTATAGTCTATGCCTCCAGATCTCTCCCTCACCCATGCTATGGTGTCTGAAATTCCACCATTAGAGAGTCCTTTCTTGGGCTCTGTTAAAGGAAACATGCTCTTTTATAAAACAAATGCCCTGAGCAGCTGGCTCTGGCACTGATTTATCAGATATCTTCTCTTCCTTGCCAGAAGGAAGGAAGCTAAAGTGCATATAGGGCATACTGTGTGCCCAGGCACTGTGCCAGATGCTGTATATACCTAGAGTCATTGAATTCTCATAGTAACACTGTGAGAGAGGGTGTCTTTCCCACACGTGGTAGAGAAGAATAAAGGGCTCAGAGAGATCAAGAAATGTCCCTGAGATCAGATGGCTACGAGTGGAGTCAGGATCTAAACCCGATATATCGGATTCCTTAGCCCTTAGGGCTCCAGAGGCCGCTGAGCAAGAGAGGAGGTGCAGAGGTGAGAAAGCCGCAGGAGGACCACCGCACACCCTTCTCCCTCCCCTGTAACAACCTGGGAACTTTCTGGACACTGGCAGACTATCATACACTAAGGACAAGAGACGAGAGGAGGCTGGTTAGAAATTAATGTCAGGGAGAAGGAGCTACTCAGTAGGCTCTGTGTGATTCTCGAAAGACTGTATGAAAATTCTGAACAGTTAACAGAATAAACAATAAAGGTGCAATGGAAAAAAATACTTGATGTCTCTTCTTTCAACATCCTGGGATATGAAAAAATTCAATGTCATTCCTTTGCCTATACATAGTGTTATTTTTTTTAAAAAAAACTGAATGTGATGCTGTTAAATGGAGACTGTTTTGTTTGGACTATGGAAGCCTCAGTGATTTTTCAGGTATACTAATTTGAAATGTATTGAGAGGGAAAAGTGCCTTTCCAGTCCTCTGCTCCCTGGATGGTTCTTCTAGGTTTTTCTAATCCACAGCCTGGAAATAAAGCTGCCTGTTCAGTGTTGGACAGAGCAGCGCCACTCTCCCACAGCTCCAGCACCCTGTCTTATTTCCTTTCTAATTTAGTAGAGACCACGAACACGCATTGGGCAAACTCATAGCTTCCCCCAGATCTGAAGCCATTGCGAAGGGACATGGAAGGGAGAGGCAGGTAGTGCCCCTCCATCCTCAACATCTGAGTGAGCCCGGAGCCCAGCTTTGGCCAGCAGTAGCAATACCCAAAACAACGCCAAGGCTGTATACTCTACCAAGCACTTTCCACTCACTCCGTGGGGCACAGGATAATCACATGAAATGTGTGTGTTTATCCCCACTTTACAAGATGAGGAAAAGAAGCAAATTGACTTTTCCAGAATTGCAGCCAGAACCCAGCAGAAGTAGGTCTTTGCCCCACGTCCACCAGCCGTCAGCACCTTGCCTGCCCCAGGTGGTGTGTATGATGCGCCATCTGGCTAGCTCAGTCTCACAAGATACAGATTCCCATCACCCTGGCACTTCTCGATCACAATACTGCTGGCCCTGTATGGATCATAATCCAACTAGCCTTTCACCTCTCCCCTGGGAAAGCAACTTTGAAAGCTCAGGTCCCAGCAGCGCAGGGCCAGCGTGCTGCTGGTAGTGTAACCTGGTGGTTTGGAGCCGCTGGCACTTACCCTATGGCCAGAAACCTGGTCCCGAGTCCCATCTCTGCCTCTTTCAATCTAAGCGACCTTGCAGGCAGCTCACAGGAACTATGAGCGTCAGCTTTCCTCATCTGTAGGAGAGGATAACAACAGCCCCACCTGGAGGAGCTTTGTAAGGATTAAAGGAACCTGATCAGCTGAAGCTGCCGGCACTGGGCCTGGTCCACAGCTCATGCTCAGGTCATGCTAAGCTCTTGCTGCCTCATGGAGGTACTCAGGGAGCCAATGGGCAAACATTCTGGGGGGCCCCTCCTGGCCTCACTCCCTCCAGTCTGCATGGTGCCCTTGCCTGCAGGGAGGCCCAGAGGGGCCTCATGCCAGCCACAGAAATAGAAGTTCACTCAGTCCTCCTCTTTTTTCATAAACCACACACGCATAGTCACAGTCAAAAAAGAATTACGATTCTAAAAATTCTATACAAGCACTCTTTAAAATTCAGGTAATTCCCAAATCTCACTACCCACAAGGAACCACAATTAATATTTAGTGTGTAATTTATAGAGCAGGTGGCTTGCGTATCTGTTTGATGAGTCCACTTTCCTTGAATTTTGAAATCTCCTTGCCTTCAGGCAGGGCACACTCCTCAACTACTGTCCCCAGGGTCAGCTCTCCACATTTCTGTAACTTGGGTCACAAGATGTTCTAGATAACATCTTTGAATGTCCGTCCAGGCATTGACCTATAAACAATAGATTGGATATTGTAATTTACAAAAAATGGCCTCATGCTATGAGCATGGCCCCCAAATAATTTTGTCTTTGGCAATTATGGATATGTTTTCATGTCAACGGATCTATATGGGCAAGCCCTTGTGATGGTTGTTTGGCGCTCCATGGTTTAGACACACCGACGCAAAGTCCCCTCTTCTCTTATTGCTGACCCTTAAGGTCATTGTCAATGTTTTGCTATGAACCACGCAGCCCTGCTCTTCAAAGCGTCCCAAGTATGGCCGTTACCTTCCCCATGATCCCCTAGAGTGGTCTCAGGTGGTGTCCTTCACAGCCAGCTTCAAGGACATATACCTCTCCCCTCCGTCCCTCCCTCTCTGCCTCTCCCTCTCCCTCCCTCCCTCCGTGTCTCCCTCTCCCTCCATCCATCTCTCCCTCTGTCCCTCTCTGCCTCTCCCTCCCTCCCTCTCTGCCTCCCCTTCTCCCTCTGTCCCTCTCTTTATTCTTGCCTCTTTCTCTTTCCCCTTCCTCCTCCTCTAAGCACCACAGTGTCAGCTCACTTTCCTCTCCTTTACATGTGGCCACCCCCATGCTTGGCTGGGGGGCTCCTTTCCCACTAGCTGCCTGCAGAGCATGAGAAAACCCACCTTCTTCCCTGTCTCGCTGTTCTCCGCACCAACAATCCCATTGGCCCTTTAGGCACTTCCCTAACAGCGACTTCATGAGCCCAGACTGTCTAGGAGCATGCCACATATTGGGAAGAGAAAGTTCCAGAGGCCAAATTAAATTCCTGATTCCTTTTCTAAAAGAGCTCACTTAGGAGACTTGTGGCCTCCACCTCTCTAAAGGCAGGACCCCTATAATAGGACACATCCAGAAAGATACCCAGATGGACCAGAAGACCCTCTGGCACCACTCTGGAATGATTCCTCCCTGTCATGGGAAGCAGATGGGATGAACAGACTGTCAATATTTTCTGTTGTTCATAAACACGTTACATAAAACTGTGGATACTTTTCCCAGAAGATGGGCTACATGTTGCCACAAGAAACAAGATTCTGCAACAGTTAATTTTCTCTTAAAAGACTCTGTGTTAAGAGGTGTGCTTGTTTACTTTCTCCATTTCCTTAGGGAGTCATGGGGAAACTTTTCCAGAATGAGATAAGAGTCATAGTTGCATGTCTCCACGGGAAAGTAATAAAAGGTCATCGCCCCTCCCTCCCTGACACAGCAGCCCACCAGGTACATAGCTCAGCTTCAAAGCCCGGGCATCCAACTCTGTCATCCACCCCTAACTATCAAGAAGACAGCACATCTCAACATCCTGTCGGGGCACTGGCAACATCCCACCTCCCGGCCAAGAGCAGGAAGCAGGGGGTCATAGCTGAACAGCCCTAAGCATCGCAGTTAATCAAAAATAAGAGGACAGCGCTTTTAACTAAGATCTGTCTCATTGGGACTAAAGGAATCAAAGTTAGAACAAACACAGAGAGGTGAGTCAGCCTTAATTCTGGCAAGATTTAAAGCCTGCACTTTATGTCTCCCTTATCTCATCTTTCTCTTAACCAGGAAGGGGTTGTTTCTAGCACAAAAGGCCAAAGGCACAGATTGACTGACCCATCCGTGTGGGCCAGCCACAAATCAAAGCAGACAGGACATTTCATCACCGAGACCTCGAGCCAGGGAAGGTTGACTTCAGGCGCTTCCTCACAAGCCTGCACATGCCAGAATGACCAGTGGTAGCTTCTATTGGAGTGGATACGTGGTTAGCTTGCCTAGCCTCTCGGTCAGTTTCCAAAGAGATTCATAATTCTCGCCACAGAAACCAGACAGCTGCCACAGTGTGGCGTGCTGCCCATAACTCTCTCCCCTTCCCACCATCCAAGCCTCTGCTGCCGCAGCCTCTGGAGTCACTGCCTGACCGAGGT
>CAUYQU010096119.1:0-22942 GCA_963574635.1 Cheracebus regulus
AAAAAAAAAAAAAAAAAAATAGAAACTGCAAGTTAGTGTTACTAGAGTACAGATGGGTGTGGCAGAGAGAATCCTAGAGAGGTCCTCACTGGTCCAGACCTTCAAAATCAGGTATACCTCATCGTGGAATTTGCATTTCATCTTGCAGGTAATAGAGAAGTTTTGATAGGTTTTCAGTCAGGAGGTGACCTGATGGGTTTTAATTTGGGGAAGAACACGCTCAGTGCACCATTGAGGATGGAGAATGAAATTGGAAGCAGCCGGATGCTTCGGAAATTAAGTGAGAGATGATTTGAGATGGTGAACACTTGATTCCAGAGGTGCAGATTGTTCCCCTGAGAAGCTTAATTGTGATGCAAAAAGGAGTGGTTGAGCAGTAACTACAGAGAGCTACAAGATCAAGAGTGCTTTTCGTCCATCTATGTATCTGCATGTCTATCTGTCATCCATCTATCTATCTGCATATCTATCAGTCATCTATGAGACTTTAGCAAGCTTGCTGGTTAAATGGAAGCAACAGGAGAGAAAGATACTTAGAGGTTTGAGAAAGTCAAGTTTATTTTTTAAAAAAGTTTAAATGATTTATGTACTATATTACAATCAAGTCCATATTTTTCTAATTATAAAAAAATCAAAATTACAAAATCACAGAAGCTCATGAGGGTAATGATGTCTGAGTCTTTTGGTTGAGAAGAATGGTAAACAAATCAATGGGCCTTTAAAGGTGTTCACGTCTTACTTCCCAAAGCCTTTTGGTATGTGTTCTTACATTGCTAAAGGAACTTTGCAGATGTGAGCAAGTTAAGGATGTTGAGATGGAAAGATGATTCTGAATTATCTGGATGGAAGCAGTGTAATTACAAGGGTCTTTATGAGATGGAAGCAGGAGAACCGCGGTCAGATTGGGAGACGTGACAATGGAAACAGAGGTAGGACAGTGGCAGAGGGAGAAAGGAGGCCTCACTGATGGGTTTGAAGGTGAAGTAAAGCTCCATGAGCCCAGGAACGCAGGTGGCTTCTAGAAGCTGAGAAAGGCAAGGAAATGGATTATTTCCTGGAATCTTCAGAAAGAACTCGGCCCTACAGTCACCTTGATTATGAGTCTTCTGACCTCCACAACTGTTAGCTGATAAGTTTGTGTTGTTTTAAGCTACTAGATTTGTATTAATTTGTTACAGCAGCATAAAAGATACAAAAAATATGATATGAAAACCAGAAAACATAAAGAAAAAAATGGATAGATTTGACTACGTAACAAACTTGTTTTTGATATGATTTCCAAATCACAAACCTGCTGAAGGGCAAGATGAACACCATGGAAGGTCACATGAAAAGCAACGAAAGGTGAAGGGTAATGATATATAAAGCATACTAAACTCAGTATAAAAACCCAATTCAATAGAAAATGAGCAAATACATAATTTGGAAGTATCAAAAGAAATACAAATAAACAGACAAATATTTTTGCCAAGAAATGAAAATTAACACATTGAAATAACTTTTTTAAAATCTGGCCAAGTAGTGATGATTTATTAAATACCAAGTGCTAGGCAGAGTGTTGAACATGATTGTCATGAACTCTAGGTGAGGTATAATTTGGTTAAAGCTTTTTGGAAAGCAGTTTGACAATTATTATTTGAATGGCAAGTATACATACCCTTAGCAATTTCATTTCTAAGACTCCAGTGCATAAAAGTATTCATCTAAGAATGTTTATAGAAGCACAATTTGTATAGAAAAGAATGAAAATACTTAAAATGGGTATTAATAGGAGACTGTTTGAATGGCATTTGCTATATCCAAATCATAGACTACTATGCTGCCTTTTAAAAGATTGAGCTGGGTAAGAACAAACATTATATATCAAGCAACCAAAACAGATTATAGAATAATATGTACATTTTGATACTATTATAAAATATGTATATATTTGCTATCTGCATTTATGTTTGTGTATATGCACATGCAATTTGTATCAGCGTGTGCATATGAAAAATCTGGTAGAATTTAAAAGAAACATCAGAAGAAAGGCTGAGATTACTGGAGAACTTTGTGTTATGCTTTATTCATTTTTCTAGCACTTGAAATTTTTTTTGCAGCATATGCTTTTAAATTCAGGAATAAAAAGTCCTATAAAATTGTGAAAATATGGTAGATGCTTAATGACTCATAAGTGACTCTTAGTGGAGCATAGTGGAGAATATTTTTCTCTGGGTAAGCAATGACCAATCTAATTACCTGTGGAAGAAAGAATATAGCAATTATGTTTGCAGAGTAGACAAATAACTACTTGTTGAATGAATAAAGGAGTAAATAGAGACATATTGATGTTCCTGGGTAGCTAAGCATAGAAAGTCTCTATAAATTTTTCATAGAATCTAGCAATCTTATTTATTTGTTGCTACCTTAGGAAAGAAGAGCTCAAATATATCTGGCCATTTCTTTCTCCCTTCTTGCAGTTCCTCGAGCTGTCCTCAATGTCCTGACACCATGGAATCTTTATATTATACATGCTATAAACATAACTTATTAGAGAACTCAAGCACAGTGTTTTATGTTGATTAGGAATGAATTATTTAAAGAAGAAATTCCAGAGGAAATAGTCTCTGGAGTGCAATATTCTGAATTGTGTTGAACAAGTGGCAGCAACTAAATCAAGTAAGATCCTGAAAGGTGTTTAAAGACTTATAATTTTGAATGTGATTATGTTTCATTATATAGCACTATTTAAAAATATCGATCATGACAGGTTTTAAAAAATTTTGGCCATTAGCTACATCATAAATGTCAGTGAGCTTGAACATTCATATAATCAATTTCAAATGGGCAGATAGAACCAGGTGATTATTGAAGGTTGCTTATACTTGCAGATTGCTTAATAAGATTAGGACTTACAGTTGAGGTTTTAGAACTATTGTTTATTCACATGCTCCTGAGAGCACTTTTTTTTGTTACAGTTATTGGGACAAGACATAGATACCTGGTTCATTCAGTTTATCTGCCTAGGGACACTGGAACTTGGAATTGGATTCAAGAATGGTCATTTCTTCACTTCATACAAGTAGAAGTGTAACACATGAAGATGGGGTGGTGGCGGATAGAGTAGAGAAAGCCTATTGGTGGGAGAGAGAAGGAGGGAGGAAGGAGATGGAGGAGAAGGACGATGATTAGGGGGAGGAAGAGGATGAAGACGAAGGGCAGAAGGACACAAGAAGTAAAAGTTGGAAAGGAAGAAAATGTGGAAGGAAGGAAGGAAAAGGAGGCGAGAAGGTGGATAAAGCACATATATACAGAAAGGAGCAGAGACAATATAGTCAGAGAACAACTGCCTAAGTTTCTGAGGGATTCACAGTTTCAATTCCTTCCTGAGTGCAGATTATATTTGTATAACCAGTTCTCCCTTTTTCTTAAGCTATGCTGGTGTGATTTCTACTGCCTACGAGCAAAGAGTACTAATTAGCACAAGACAGGAAGTAGAAGTGCCTTTATCCAGATTACTTCAAATAAGCCAGTAAATCAAATACTGGACTCTGGAGCTGAATAACTGAGTCTTCCACCCTTAGGCTTAGCATGTTTTGGTTATTTTATTCTAACACAGGGGTTTCCACTGGAAGCAGGGGGCAGTTGGCTGCATTTGGGGAATCACATCATCGCACAGGTACTCTGTCTTTTCCTTCTTTCCCTTCAGACCAGAAATGCACACACACAGTACACTGGAAGTAGAAAGAATCTTGGAAATCATCATCTGCAGCCCCCTAATTTAACAGATAAGAAAACAGAGGCTCTAAGAGATGAAGAGGTTCATTCAATGTTATACAATAAATTAGGAGCAAAACTATGACCAGAACCTTCCAACATCAGACTCTTCCCTGTGTTCTGCCTGCCAAAGTGAACATCTGCATTGGGCCACAGCCAGGGAAAAAACAGTGCTGTGGGGAGATGGTGATAAACTTCATGAAAAATGGCAATTTTCATCAACTCTCATCTTCTTGGGATGGGGCTTAGAGTTCTTGCTTTTTCTTGCAGAGCTTTCAGCCTTGCTCCCACAGCAAGAATAGGGTTCAACTGCTCAGCTTTTATTTCCAGGGTCAGTGTACTAAATAAGATGAAAGCCCTGAGCTAAATTGGAACTTCTTTTGTAAAACAGGATGGAAGGGTCATTGAAATGTCAAAACATTTTCCAGTGATCTGGGCAACTTACCTTTCCCTAAAGCAATTGCCAAATTCTTCAGCATGACATTTGCATTGTGGAAGGGCATCCAGGGAATTAGAAATCACATCAGGCCAAGCTTTCATCCTCTGCAATGATGGAAATATAGAATTCCTATTGGGGTTTCGCATACATTTTGTTTTCTTTAAATTGTTTTTTGGCTATCGACATGGCTTCCAAGCTATTTCAAGAACTATTCTTTTCCTATGTAGAATTTACTGTCAATAACCCCAGGATTTAAATTTAATCAACTTAATCGTACAAACTTACTAATTTTAAGAAGTCAATTGAGTGTTTACTCTCAATAAAATTAATAAACTAAAAACAAGTCCATATTCATGGAGATGTCTTAATGAATGTAGATTTATATACACTATTCATTTTGTCATTTTCAATTAATAGCTAGGATGTACTTTTAATTCATGATTTTTTGTGTATTCAAAAAGGATAATACATTTAGTTGGACTCTTATTTTGATATTTGAAAATTCAGGGCTGTACTATTTTGAGATTTGAAATTTAGCTTATGCTGTCATTTGAATGTGTGCCCTAAAGTTCATGTATTGAAAACTTAATTCCCAATGCAACAGTGTTGGGATGTGGTCTTTTAAAGAGACGATTGGCTCATCAGGGCTCTGTCCTGATGAATGGATTGATGCATTTATTGCCAGAGTGGATTAACTGGGAATATGTTTCTGATAAAAGGAAAAGTATAGCCCCTTCCTCTCTTACTGTCTTATAGTCTCATGCTCTTGGCCTTCTGCCATGGAATGACATGGTGAGAAGGCCCTTCCCAGATGTTGGCACCTTGATTTGGGACTTCATGGCCTCCAGAACTGTAAGAAATAAATTGATATTCTTTATAAATTACCCAGTCCATGTTATTCTGTTACAGCAGCATAAAACAGGCTAAGACATCTTACTTGATAATTTTTTTTTAAGATTGAAGTATACTTATAGTATTTACAAGGCGTTAGGAAAAACAGTTAAAATATCTACCATTAATTGAACATTCTTGTTACTTTACATACATCCTCACATTTTCTTGTCAGAGCAACCCTGTAAGGTAGGCATTATCACTCATGACTATCTTCCTTTTACAGTTGAGATAACAGAGTCCCAGAAAGACTGAGAAATTTAAGACCACACAGCTACTCTTTGGCTGGGTTGGAAAGTAATCCCAAAGTGTCTTTGATTAAGTCTTGTGCTTTTTTTTCTGCCAAGATGCAGCTAGCAAGCACTCAGCCACAGTTTATCTATTCTTTAATTAACTTATTTGCCAAACATTTAACAAGTCTCACAATATATGTACTAGACAGGCTCTGGCAGTGCAGAGATGAAGAAGATCCAGACTTTGCTTTGGGGTTGGAAGGTAAAGATGATCATATGTGGTAACAGATAATTACCAAACAATGTGGTTACCATGTCACAAAGCTATGTATACAAAAAACAACCATTATAAGAAACACTTTATTTAGTAACAATAAATTTTACTTATTCTCCACTGAAGTCATTTTATTAGTATTCTTCAAGTTCTTTTATGTAAGTCTAGGAGAACTATTTAAGAGTTTCAGTACTTCAGATTACAATAATTTAGGCTAGGCATCTGCCAAGTTGTCCCACAATAGTTAGGTTTTACCTTATTTATTTACACTAGTGATTTCTGGGCTAGGGACATTGTAAAAGATAAAGCAAGCCAAACTGACATTCCAACCGAGAGCTGATTTATATCCAGAGGATAAGTCGAGAGATCTTTGTTCTATTCCAAAAAGCCAGGGAAGCAGTCTTTTGCTACATCAGAATTCTGCTATATGGGTTAGCCTTGCAAACGTTTTTCTTTGAAACCTGTTAAGAAAGTTATGACTTTGAAAACAAGCATTTTATTCAGGTTATAATTTTTTTTCAAGAAACATTTGTTTAGTTACTTTCAGTAGTCAATAAGTCATTCCATTTCCAGCTTTCAAGTGCTGTTAACTGGTATATGCAAGGGATGAACATTTATTTGAAGAAAACCTGTTTTATTATAAATCATTTCAACATCTATACATTGGAGACAAGAGCTACTCTGTGCTTTTAACAGGACTTTAAATAGGTTCAAATAAGATAATGAAGGGAAAATATTTTGCAAATTCTATTAGATAAATATTGTAGCTCTTATAATAATAAACTTATGTGCTCCAAAACATACAGTTTATAAATTACAAAGTATGTAGCTTTGTGGTTGTGGTAGATTAAATAATTTCATTTTTGAAATACATTGTAATTGATTAGACATCTTAGTGGTATCAATGACTTCCTATAGCATATTTGTTTTACAAGTTCAGTTGTGGAACTTTTTCATAGCAGGACGCACTTGCCCTGCTGTTTTAAAGCACATCTATTGTAATGAACATGATCTAAAGTTTTACATAATTCTGATTGACTATAACTAGAAGACATCTTGATAAATGCATATTTGGTCTTTCTAGAACCTTAGCGTATTTCAGACCTTGACAATGAAAACAAGTTAAAGCTTTTTAGCACCAATTAAATATCTAAAAGCTTTATGCAACCAAATGTTTTATTTTCTGTGAAGCTAGACCCCTGGCTGTGAGAATGATATTGATCAACAGTGTTATCACTGTACCTGAACTGTCATACTGTACTTTAATCCAATTACGATCTGGCACAGAAAGTAGTCAGAATCAAATGATTAAATCTGAGTTTTGGCTAAGGTCAAAGTTTCAAGTGACCACACAGAAGGGACAAGCCTATGTGATCAGTACCTACGACTACAGCATAAATGTGCTGAAAGAGTGGGTAATGAATGATCTTGTGTAGATGAGAGCACTGAGCGCAGAGTGGTTCTTGATGGGTCTGTATCTCTGGATGGAGCTGGCTGCTGTTAGCAAAAGTTACTACTGGAGCTGTGTATTACCTCTGGGAATATGTCAGTACTTCCTCTTAATTCCAGTTACTATTTCCGAAGGCTATGAAACAAGAGTCAATTTTGTGCGGGCTTCCTGGGAAAAGAAAGAAAAACACCCACTGGGCAATTGTTATAAAATTATCATATAAACTATATTTGAGAACAATAGGAGAAAAATAGGAAAAATAGGAGACAGGGGAAACCTATTCTTGTTTCCAGATAAATGACGGAGCCTGGCAATAAGATTTTATTGTTGATGAAATTACAGTGCTTTGATATAACAGTTTCAAGAGAGGTATAGAACACCGCAGATGAATTCTCCAAACCGCAAGCACCATCTAAGAAAATACATTGGGGGCAGGCAGTGATAGAAGGCAGAGAGAACACTGATCTTGAATTCAGTTAGGTTCGAGGATGAGTATTACTACCACTCCTATCACTCATCCAGCAAAAGTGATTTTGCTTCCAAACATTTTCTTTAGATTTTCATTTTGCTATTACCTTATTTTTAAATTTCACAAATATCCTTTTATTCCCTCTCAATATTCTTAGGTTGATAACCTTCTATTCTTATTTTATGGATTAAATTTATTTTATTATACTTTAAGTTGTGGGGTACATGTACAGAATGTGCAGGTTTGTTACATAGGCATACACATGCCATGGTGGTTTGCTGCACCTATTAACCCGTCATCTATATTAGGTATTTTTCCTAATGCTATCCCCCCCCCAGCCTCCCACCCATTGACAGGCCCCAGTGTGTGATGTTCCCCTCCCTGTGTCCATGCATTCTCATGTTCAACTCCCACGACTGCATTACCTCTCTGAGGGTTTCAATTATTGCTTGTTCAAAGCTTCTAGCTGCTTACCACATTGTTCCTGTTTCCCTGGAGGCTTCTTTGCTTTCGTTTATACTTTTTGTATCTTTTAGATTCTGTTTCACGTTGGATACTTTTCTCCAATGACTTGTGATTCTTGGCTTCTATTAATTTTAAGAATGAGGCAACAAAATGTTAGTCAATGACTGTGTATAAATGGAAATGGCATATTAATGAATAGCCTATTAGAAATGTCCCCTCCACCCATCTCCAGTTGCTAGTATGTGCAAGTATTTTTCTTGGTTTACTCAGTTTACTCTCTGAAAGATGTAAAGCTTTATACTAACATTCTGGAGGAAGTGAGCAGAAATTTCCCCATTTACTTAATGCCTGTATTTTCAATATAACACACCAACCCTCAGCTCTGCATAAGGGTAGAGTTCAGAATCTTTTGATTCAGTCTTTTCAGAGAGTAAACCTCTGACTTCTGTTGGTTTTGGAGAGATTTCTGGTGTTCTCTATGCAGTTTTTTTTTTTAATTTGGTTGGTTTTTGTTGTTTTTGAGATGGAGTCTTGCCGTGTCGCCAAGGCTGGAGTGCAGTGCTGGGATCTGGTATTACTGCAACCTCTGCCTCTCATGTTCAAGTCATTCTCGTGCCTTAGCCTCCAGAGTAGCTGCAACTACAGGTGCCTGCAACCATGTCCAGCTAATTTTTTGTATTTTTAGTAGAGATGAGGTTTCACTATGTTGGCCAGGCTGATCTTGAACTCCTGACCTCAGGTGATCCACCCACCTCAGCCTCCCAAAGTGCTGGGATTGCAGGTGTGAGTCACTGCACCTGGCTGCTCACCCCTCAATGCATTTTGTTCCAGTTTTAAATCCCTTATATCCCACTCTGTTATAGGAGGGGGTCTCCAATTCCTGAGCTTTTCTGGGAATCAAACTGGTTTCTCTCCACTGCTGGCAGTAAGGTCACCTTTCTCAGGTCTACTTGTTAGTCACCTTTTTTCTACTAGCTTTGTAGTTTCCAAAGTTGTTTTGCTGTTGTCTTCTTTTCTGTTCTCTTTTCTTTGTGAGTTTATGCCCTTAAAAAAATTGTTCTGAGGTCATCTAGTGGGGTTTGGGGAAGGAACTGAACAAACATAAGTGTTCCATCTGCCACGTGTGACTTGTTACCACGTTTTATTCTTCAGTGTTGCTTTTAAAAAAAATCTGGTTGTAGGCTGGGCGTGGTGGCTCAAGCTTGTAATCCTAACACTTGGGGAGGCCAAGGCAGGTGGATCATGAGGTCAGGAGTTCAAGGCTAGCCTGGCAAAGATGGTGAAACCTTGTCTCTACTAAAAATATAAAAAATTAGCTGGGTGTGGTGGTGGGTACCTGTAATCCCAGCTACTTGAGAGGCTGAGGCAGAGAATTGCTTGAACCCAGGAGGCAGAGGTTGCAGTGAGCTGAGATCGCGTCACTGCACTCCAGCCTGGGCAATAGAATGAGACTCTGTCTCAAAAAGAAAAAATCTAGTTGCAAAAGTAATTTATGTTATTGTTGGCAATTTTTAATTAAATTATAAATATAATTAAACAATAAAAATATACCCAGAGCCCATATTCTTAGGGCAATTAACATTTTGTTATTTCCTGAAGTCATTTTTTTGATAGAATTAAGTTTTACATAATTCAGACCATTTTGTATTCGTCATTTTGTTTCCCATTTAATTTTTTGCTCAACACTATATGGATTTTTCATGTTATTAAAGCAATTTGTAAACACTATTTTTATAAACTCCATTATGTTGATTTCAGCATACTGCCATTAATTTAGCTATGTGTCTGTTAATGGACATTTGGAATGTCTTTTTTTATCTTCTTAAATGAAAAATATATTGGGAATGAAAATCTGTATATAAAGCCTTTTTGTTTTGCATTTCGAAATACTTCCTGACAGAGCAGGAACATCTGCTTGGACATCATCTTGGACAAACACCACCACTTTAAGTTCCAGCTCCCTTTCTAGCCTCCTTCATTTCAAGGAAATCTCTTCTAACTACAAGCAGACAGAAAGAGTAGACAGTAAAACACAAATAAGAAAGCTCAGGCACAGAGGGAGTTGGGGGTATAGTCTCTTGGGTAATTGCCAAACTTCAACTTTATACAATGGGCCACAGTAAAACAGTGTGCCTTAGTAAGCACATTCCTTTCCCTTCAGGTGCACTAAGATAGAGAAGCTAAAAGCAGACTCAGGGAATATGCCTGCAGCTGTAGAAAGATGTATGGGAACAAACACACAACTCTCCCTCCTAGATAAGCACAACAAAGAAACACAGAAGCAGTCCAAGCCTCTGATAAGCTCTCCCACCCTGAATCCTTAAAAACTCTTGGTCTGTATGAGAGTGTGGCTCTGACCTAAGTCAGTCAGCCACCCCTCTCAGGTTTATTTAAACCTGTCCCTGTTGACTGTAAAACCACCCTTCATGTTTCTCTCCTCTTTAATTCTTACATTTCCAAACACTGAATTTCAGGAAGGGAAATTATTGAGCCAAAAAGTATGAACATTATTAAGGTCATTAATATTAAAGCAACTTATTATATATTTTAGCAATTTTTGGAAATGAACTGATCAGCAGAGTAGTTACTTAGCTATTCCTAATTACTTGACATTCTTTTGTTTCCTGCCATATCATGGAGAAGCCACATGACAGCTCATGGCCATTGTCTGGCTTTACCTCCTCCCCTGCTCTCATGGCCAAGTCTACCTCTGACATTTGTAGGGCTTTAGGTTAAAGAATAAATGCAAGCTCTGGTCTATAGATCTCCCACCTCCACTTGTTAAACTTGGCTCTGGCCAGGAGTACATATATGCAAATGGTCCCACCTGCTGATCCAAGTGAATCCATACCTTAACTACCCTCATCTTAGACATTTCTTAGGGCTTGGGGTGTCCACAGTGCAGTCTACCTTTGGGAGAAAAGACTTAAGGCAGGGAATTTTAAGATTTCAGTCCTCAGAATACAATTTGGGATGGAAAGTAGAGGACATGAGCTCTAGGTAGGGCCTTCTTGTCCTATGGAGTCTGCCTTAGGGGGAGGGGTACGGCAGTAGACAGACCAGAGTGGGTGCCTCCAAAGTGCAGGATCCATGTTGGGGGCCCTTGTAGCCTGGGTCTGAAGGCAGCATTACTTACAGTCTTTGGCTTAGGTGTACTTTGAAAACAGAATAATGGGACTAATGAACCCTAAGAATGAAGCAGCAGTCTGCCTTTCTTCCGAACATGGTCTGGTTTAGCATGGGATGGTATATAGGCAGTGGATTTGGGTAGGAAAAGGAACACAGTAGTGTCTTGGTCTTTTTGTTCAAGCAAAAATAGATTGATAATCTAATACCACTACATGCAGTTCTCCTGTATGTGAGTGAAAAATAGACTCCAGTAAATATAGTACTATAGTAGGTTGGTGATATTGTTTGGCTGTGTCCCCTCTCAAATCTCATCTTGAATTGTAACTCCCACAATTCCCACATATCATGGGAGAAACCTGGTGGGAGGTAATTGAATCATGGGTGTGGGTCTTTCCTGTGCTGTTCTCATGATAGTGAGTAAGTCTCATGAGATCTGATGGTTTTAGAAAAAGAGAGTTTCCCTGCAGAAGCTCTCTCTTTGGCTGCCTCCATCCATGCAAGATGTGACTTGCTCCTTCTTGCCTTCTGCCATGGTTGTGAGGCCTCCCCAACCATGTGAAACTGCAAATCCCTTAAACATCATTTTCTTCCCTGTCTTGGGTATGTCTTTATCAGCAGCCTGAAAACAGACTAATACAGTTGGCCACAAAAAGATACTAAATTTCAGTCCCTGGGACTTGTAAATAGTACTTTATTTAGAGAAAGAATCTTTGTCGATGCAATTAAGTTAAGGATTCTTAGATGGGGAGATTATCTTGGATTATCTGGGTGGTCCCCAAATGCCATCACAAATATTAAAGAAAAGAGGCAATAATATACAATACAGATATGTAGAAGAGAAGGTAATGTGAAGACCAAGCAGAGAGAGAGAGAGAGACAGAGATGTAGAAGGCTAAGAAATGCTAATAGCTACTGGAAGCTGGAACAGATTCTCCCTAAAGCCTGCAGACAGAGTGTGGCCCTGCTGACAACTTTGATTATGGACTCCTGCCTCCATAAATGTGAGGGAATAACTTTATGTTGTTTTAAGCCACCCAACTTACAGCAGCCATGGGAAACTAATGCAAGGACTAGTAAATGAAAACTGGCATTATCACCTTCCTTTGATCCCTAATACATGGGTTTCAAAAGACAGAAAGTGGAATTCTTAGGTCGCATTTTATCTGGTCAAGGATTTTTGCAGAACAACAGGTAAAAATTGTTAATATCTGGAGTATGTGTCACTTAGGACAAGGATGCCATAATTCTTGGGGGACTGTTGCATATTACTGGATATCAGTCCCGGATTTCTGTTCCCCTAAGCAACATAATGTAAAGAAAAGACTCTAGAGTTTTGAAATTAGACCTTGGCTTAACTCTTAACTGCTTACTATTTTTGTGATATTGGGCATATATCTAACCTCATACCTTGCAACATGGAGACAAACCTATCCTGGTCCCAGTATCACAGATACTTTAGAAGAAACCATGTATTCTTCATGAAGATCTTCTTTGATCAAGTCTAAGCTTCATAGATGTGTTCCTTTAATGTAGTCCAGGGCCTCATAAACTCTAGGTACTCAATAAAGATTGTAGGATGAAAAATACATGCTTTTCAAATTTTGGATTGATATTAAAATTTGATAGCTTAACATAGTTCTTTCTTAAATCAAAGGAATAACTCTTCAATGGTAGAAATTTATACATATAGATAGCTAGTAAGGATAATTTTTTTTAGACAGAATAGCATTTTGTGTGTGTCTTTCAGGAATATTTTTTCTATAAATCAGGGGTTTATGATTATTTCTTGTTTTATTAGGTACACACAAACACACACACACATACATGGTAGAGGACAAAAGGTGCAGTTATCAAAATAATAAAAGAGGATTTATCCTTTTATGTTATTGTTGCAGTCTGGAAGGGTTTACATTTAGAGCAAGTTTTATTTCCCTTTCTGTGAGAGAGAAATAAATTGAAAACCATGAGGGATAAACAATCCCTGTTATAGATCTTAGAGTGGAGTTGTGAACACTAAAATTTCCATGAACAGTAGCAGATAATTTCCACCTTATTACATGGTTTATTATTACATTATGGAGGCCATATTATTACATGATGGAGGTCAACATTCAAGAAGCAGCCTGTCTAAGGAATCGGGCTGAATCTCTATTTCTTTCAGGGGATATGGTCCTTTTGACTTAGTCTGGAATTAAAATACTTATCACTAAATATTTTCAAATGCCCACTTTTAAACTTAATCTGTCTCTTAAAATTTTATCACTGCTTTGGGGGGATCTGTAGGAGGTGGGGTTGAACTGCAAAATGATGATAGTGATAATAGCTCTTACTACTATAGAAGTATCACGAGTGATAAGAAACGAATTCCCTGATGTGTGGACCAGATGTGTTGCTGCTGGGAGGTAAAAGAGATTATTTCCTTTGTTTCTTTGTTGCTCTGTGGCAAAGGGAGGATGATAAACAGGTAGACTCAGAAAGCATCAAGAAACTGGAACTTGGTGTTCAAGTGGCTAGACAGTTATGCAAAGTGGAATACCTCTTTCAAAAAAGGAAATTTTGTCTGAGGCAATGGGAGTGAAACAGTCAGTAGTGTTTGATAGATGTCTAGCAGCTGCTCTCTGGAAAAAGATACTCTTTTTTTGTAATATTTGCTGATAATGTTTGTTCAGTAAATACTCCCAGGTTGGCTGATTTTAAGCTTCCGGTGTGATGTAGACTGGCTCACAGAGTTTCTGAAACTTTAACATTTGGCTTTGGCAAGCTGGTACAAGCTGGATTCAGCCCACCATTGGAAGAGTACATGCTGAAATGGGCTGTTGTTGTTTTTTCCTGCTGGAATCTTCCAGTACAAATGAAAGTGGTTTAGTGGAATAGGAGAAGTCCACTAGCATAGCAACTTGGGGCGTATTTGAACGTTGAAAGGTGAGGAAACTGTGCAGCACTATTTCTGGTCTGTCTCTTGTGGACAGTGACCAAGTATATTGTGTTCTGTCCTTGTAGAACAGGGTACTAGCTTCTTTTTTACCTCTAGGGACACCAGGAAACACTCATATTCACCCTATTGTTGTTGGGTATTTGATGAGGGGTGACATAAGAGTACATCTAGCTGCTGTGGGGCTGTAGACCTATACCTATACTGGTTTCTGCGTCTGGATCCATTTACAGAATGCATTCCCCCTTATTATGCTACTTTTGCTTCTCAGAAAGGACATCTGTATGACAATTGGTGAACAAAATGGGGAAATGTGACTGCTGGCATACCCTGAAATTCTGCATTTCTCAATTATTCCAGGTGGCAGCGGAAGGTCTTCACACATCTTCAAGGGGCACCATGTTTCTTGGGGTAATTCCTCCATTCCTTGGATTTGCTAAAATTGACCATACATGTTAGCTGCTATAATTGACTATAACTGGGACTCACTTACTGGAGAAACAGGGAAAGAAAGAGATCATTAGAGCTGTTATTTTCCTGGATAGAATGGTCTGCACTGCTGTTTTTGAGTTTTCAGTTTTGACACTGAACAGCTGAATTGGGTTAGAGTTGGTAATGCTAAGGAAGGGGGTGAACAAGTTCTTTAGTTTCTGCAAGACCATCACAAACATCAAACATACAGCCAAGCCTACTTTGCTTATTAAACATATCTTTTATTGGACCAAATAAAAAGTTGAATTAGATGATCTCCCAAAATAACTAGGAATTCTAGGATATCTTTTATCTACATAACTGCCCTTAGAACTGACAGCAGCTCTTGAAAGACATTTCTCAGGCTTGACCTGGAGGCAAAGCTGCCATAGAGGGTTAAGATCTCATTCAGACCAAAAGGGTACAGGTGGTATTGTTAAAAAAAAATTCTACCTGGCCAGGCATGGTGACTCATGCCTGTAATCCCAGCACTTTGGGAGGTTGAGGTGGGTGAATCATGAGGCTAGGAGTTCAAGACCAGCTTGACTAATATGGTGAAACCTCATCTCTACTAAAAATACAAAAATTAGCTGGGCACAGTGGCGTGTACCTGTGGTCCCTCCCAGCTACTCAGAAGGCTGAGGCAGAAGAATCGCTTGAATCCGGGAAGCAGAGGTTTTGGTGAGCCGAGATGGTGCCACTGCACTCTAGCCTGGGCGAAAGGGCAGGACTCTGTCTCCAAAAAAAAATTTACCTAGTCATGTTAGTCCAGGAAAATAATACAGCAGTCCTTTCATTAATTTCTGAAAGATTTTCAGTACATACTTCAGGCCAGAAAGCACTGAAAGAAATTAAGCTTTGCTAAGAGTATATGGGAGGACATCTCCCTACTATGATCTTCTGGGGCTCAGGCTGAAGGAATGTGGAAGTCCAGCTCTGAGAATATCTATGACTTGTAGAGCTGAGTGGCATTCATCTCTTTGAAGTCTTGATGATCTCAGGTTTTAGGGTTTAAAGGGAAGAATACCTGGCTTGACTGAAATGTAGGCACCAGGGGATATTGTGGTTGCCTTGTGATTTGAGGGCAAGCTCCATGTCTAACACCTCCTCAAAGGTAGGGTATTGTGTTTGGTATACCTGTAGTCACCTCTGGAGTGATTGATGGAAAAATTATTTTTCAGTGAAATATAGCACGGACCTTAAAGAAGTCTGAGAGATAAATGACAGACAATGCTAGGCTATTGACTTTGTTTCTTATGGGACTATGGGAGGACATCCTAGGGGGTGGTTGATTCTCCCCAGAGAAAGGAATTCTTTTAACAGAGTTCACTCATAAGAGATGGCCTTTATGGGCAGTTGTGACCTGGACCAGGGCCTGGTTCTCTAAGTTGCCTAATCCCTCAGAGTCCATCAGTGTTTTTTAGTAGAGGCACGGTACCTGTCTCATTTATCCCATGGCTGAGAGCTGAAATGCGGTGGGGCTGCAGTGCAGAGGTCAGCTCATTTGTCCCTCCTTCCAGATAGAGTTTCTGTTGGGAGGATAGACACCTGCAGGGTAACCTGTCACCAAATGCATGTATAGTCACCTGGCCCGGTTGATCCCACTTACTGGAGCCAACTTGATATGGATGCATCTGGATGTAGTTTAGGTCAAGAATATGTTTAACTGGGCCTCTATCTTTGGATCAAAACTTTAGCTGAAAAACAACTGGGGAGAAAGTGGGAGAATGAAACAAAGGGAAACTTAAACTCTCATGAGCATTCCACAGTTAACACTTCCTTGAAGATTTCTTTGGATGGGGTTGTAGAGTGTTTCTTACCATCTAGCTTCTGGGTAATGGGACACCAGAGACTTGATCCACCAGCAGGCTCCATTAATTCATCCTACTTTTATGGAAAGTAATCTGTTTTACTTCACAGGGATAAGGATAAGTACAAATTGATGGGCTTCAGCGAACTCTGTGTCCTCTGACAGGTATGGGGCTAAGATCTGATGTGTTTGGATGACCCAGGAACATAGTTTAGAGTCTAAGAGAAACACATTAAGAGGAAAGAGTTCAGCAGAATCACAGCATGGCTGTCTGGGATGGGAAGAAGTAACCACTGTGGCTCTGGGGAGAATATTTGCAAATGCAAAGCTGGTACTCTCTCATGGTTACCAGCAGCTAGACTAATCGGTGTTGGGGTGGGCATTTGACCTGTGTGAACAGAGAACACAATGTGCTGTGTTCTCTTGTGGAAGCTGTGCTACTTTGTGGCAGCAGTGACTGAAAGGCCCCGTTTGTAGTTCTGATGGGGGGAGACTGGAAGTTATACCCTGGGGGGTGTTGAGTTGCAAATGTGAAATATCAAGCCCAAACCAGCTATCATCTTAAGGTCATTGATTTGAAGATGGAGGGAGGGAGCCAAGTAGGGAGCCATGATGGAAGTAGAGACATCAGGAAGGTGAGGCTTTGGGTAGTGGAGCAGAGGAACAGAAAGGTCTTTGAAATTGTCCTAGAAAGGGCCAGATAGTAGAGGATTTTGGCCTTGCCACTCTCTTCCAAGTTGTGGCACAAAAGCAGCCACCGACAATATGCAAATAAATGGGCATGGTCATGTTACAATAAAATATTACAAACATAGGAGGGGGTTGGATTGAACCCACAGGCCACAATTTTCTGAACCCTATTTTGCCATAGTATGCCAACGTGCAAAGAGCTACGGGGACTTCTAGAGGCCCTTCTTTGGTTTGCATGGCCATGTTGGTTTATATAAAGGGCAGTGAGAGGGATATGTTGGGTGGCATGTCATGCCTGTTTCTTTATTGGCTTTATTTTAGGTTTTAGTACCTTTCATGATGTTAATGAAAACAGAAGATTTTTAAAAATGACAACTGATGGTCAATGTTAAGTATGAAATTCTTTCCATATTTAAATTCTCTTATGAGAAGTATGAGAACTACTGTAAGAGAGTGAAACACGTTTAAAATAACTTCATTTTTTTAATTTTAGAAGAAATAACTGATTTTTTCCTTTAGACATTCTCCTCTTTTCTGAAAAATGGGAAATAAACTGTGTGCTTCTAATGAAAAGGAACATATTAGTTTTTACTTTTGTTTTTTGGGTTACTAGCAGTAGTCATTAGGTACGGTCTTGACAAGTGATATAGACATAGACTACTGACTCCTACCATTTCTAAAAGAAAATGTCTTCCTACAAGCTCAGTCAAAGGGCAAAATTACCGTATTTTGGATGTGTGACACCTTTCAAATATTTGGATCAGGGTTAGTGAATTGACTAAAGTGACTATGAGTTTTTCAGGACAGCTATAACAAAGGACCATAAACTACTTCGCTTAAGACAAACAACAGTAATGTATTTCTTCTCTGTTCTGGAGGCTAGCAGTCCACAGGTAAGGTGCTGTCAGGGAGTCTTGAAGGGAGGATCCATCCTACATCTTCCCCAAGCGTTCTTTGGCTTGTAGATGTGTGACTCCAGTCTCTGCCTTTGTCTTGCTACAACCATCTTCCCTCTATACCTGTGTCTAAATTTCCAGCTTCTTGTAAGGAAACCCATCATAATCAATTAGGGGTCCACCCTAATAACCTCATCTTAACTCAATTACATCAGCAAAGACCCTATTTCTAAATAAGGTCGCATTCACAGGTATTGGGGGTTAGGACATCAGCATGTTTTTTTGTGCACAGAATTCATAAGAGAATCCTGAGCAAATATATATGAATCAAAATTAGGCACAAAAGAATGAATTGAGCTAACCACATTCCTTGTCTTGGGAATCTGAATTGAAAACAAAAAAGGAATTCTTTTTCTGAAGGTATGTTCTAGATCAGAACTGTGGCTATCTAAAGCCATGAGCAAACTGAAATTGTAAGGGAGCAGAAAAGCTATGAAGAGGTGGAAAGAGGAAAAGAGAGATATACACAGAGAGAAACAGATGAAGAAAGACAACTGAAAAGAGAAAGAAGAGTTTGCTCAGTATCTCAGTTCTTCAACTGAGCATCCTTATATTCAACTTCCTTTTCCCCCAGATGAGTGGCTTTCTGTTACTTCAAAACAAAAGAACAAATCCCTAACAAGTGGTTTCTGGTCCACAAGACTCCAGGAGGTATGTTTAAGTAGAGAAGTGAGAAAAGGGAAAAGAGGCAAGCAGGGAACAGAAACTGCCAACTCCTTCATTTCCTGTTACGTTTCTATTTCACTACTAGTCTTGGCTCTCTGCCATGCGTTCTCATAGGCAACATTTCTTGGTAAAATCACATTGACCTTCAAATCCAGCTAGTGCAAAGGCTGAGGAAAAGTGCTTATTGATACTACATTTCTTTATTAAGTCATGCATCTTTCATTCTCCTGGGCTTAGCTAGGCCAATAGAAAGATAAATATAATAAGTACACACACACAAACACACACACACTCATTCTCCTGGGCTTAGCTAGGCCAATAGAAAGATAAATATAATAAGTACACACACACAAACACACACACACACACACACACACACACACACACACACACACACACAGATAAGTGCACATTCCGTCTTTTTGGCTTTTCAAATTTACTCTCCAGGCTTGACTAAAATTTCCCCTTCAATTTGTATAAAATGAATTTTTTCGAGTCTACAAAAGACCAGGTGGTGTAAAAACCAAATTTTACCCGTTTCCTAACGTACATGCCAACACCTTTTTTATGGGAAGCATTGACTCAGATGTGTCCTAGACTTGTTACTTAGAGTAGAGAACCCAGCTTCAGGCTCAGGACATATTCTTCTCTACAACTAGAAACTGGTATCACTCCTAAAGTATGTGCAGACATTAATTATTAAGTTCAATATTAATTTCAGTGGTAATATTAATATTTTCAACCCTGTATATTCTATAAAAATAGCAAAATAAATTGCAGGTAGCCTCAGCATGTGGCTTAATATTTAATATCTAATAGCCAAGAATGTGGCTTTAATATTTGTTATATTAAAGTTTTCTATATCAACCTCCAGAAAACCTTTAAAAAGTAGGAAAAATTTGCTAGGTTCAGTGGCTCATGCCTGTAATCCCAGGATTTTGGGAGGCTGAGGCTGGTGGATCACCTGAGGTTGGGAGTTTGAGTCTAGCCTGACTAACATGAAGAAACCCCATCTCTACTAAAAATACAAAATTAGCTAGGTGTGGTGGCGCATGCTTGTAATCTTAGCTACTAGGGAGGCTGAGGTGGGAGAATCGCTTGAACTTGGGAGGTGGAGGTTGTGGTGAGCCTAGATTGCACCACTGCACTCCAGCCTGGGCAACAAGAGTGAAACTCTAGCTCAAAACAAAATCAAAAACAAAAACAGGAATAATTTTAGTTCTTTTTGATGCATTTTGCTTTTTGGCACCTTTAAACCTAGTCACAAATGGGAAACATCTTTTCACCTTAAGAATTTCAGGCCAGAAAGTTTCATCCTTGTTCTCTGACGATAATATCTTTTTTCTGTTTTTTGACATTCATCTTAAAGTAGGTAGGACCAAGCTGAATCGTAAAGTGTGTTTGCTACTTTTGACTTTGCCAAGCAATTTCCAACCAAATGCTTTTATCTCTCAATATTTAACAATAGCTACTTCAGGTGGAAGGGTGTTCCGTTTCATTGAGAAGCCTTTTACCAATTGCCAGAGTTTCTTTTATGTGAACCTTGACATATCTCACTAGCTTGGTTGTAAAAATTTTTACAATCATGTTATCTGTCAGGATCTGAGAATGATACATGAACATTGTCAAGTAGAAGATACATCTTGGAGAACAAACTATATTATGCAGTTGCCTGGCACATTTAAAGCAGAAGTACTTTATTTTAACTCATGAAAAAGAGTTTATGTGTTTGATAAATCCACATTATGTCATAAAAATTCTAATTTTGTGAGTCTCATATTCTTGAAAAATTTACTTTAATTAGACGTTATCATATAAGAAAAACCAAATACAGAATCATCTGGAAGCATATGACTATCAATAGAAAATGACTGTGCCAGTATTTGTCTTTATTTTTAGAATATTTTGTTCCTTATAAATCTAAATTTTCGTTTATTGTTATTTATTAATTTCAACTTTATCTTGTGTTTAAAAGTAAAGAAACCAACTGCACAATAAAGTCCATACTTTTCTTTCAGTTTTACTTAAAAGAAAGAGATGGGAAATAAAAACTAGTTTGTGGTAATTACCAACGAAGAAACCCTCTTCGTTGTTTACATTTTGTGCAGGTTTGATGTTATTGTATTATGAGGTAAGGAATAATTGCTGCATAATTAAATTTGCTCTCTTAGGTGCCACTGTCAATTTATTTTGTCTTATATTTTTTAAAGTTAGTAAACAATATATCCAGTGCTTGCTTTTGGAAAACTGAGCTTGGATCATGAATCCAAGTAGTAAACCTTTCATTGCAGAACTCATGCACTCTAAGCTTTGTTGTTGTTTTTCTTTTGTTTTGGGGAAAAAACCTGAAATCTGTAATAAACAGATAAGCCCAGATTCTGAAGGCAGACTATCTTGTTTCAATTCTTGGCTCCAGCACTTATTAGCTTTATGACCACAGGTAAGGTATGTAATCTGTCTTTATTTTGGTTTCCTCATGTGTAAAATGAAATAATGTTTCCTATAGAGTTAAAAGAATGCCTGGTATAAGTTGGTGCTATGTAAGTGTTTGCTCTTTCTACGTTTCATGATGAATAGACAGCCTGTTTCCCATGGCAAGTGTTTGATCATGTACACTTACCTGGTAAGCTCATCTGTCATCTGTTCCCCACAGAGACACCATGTTGCACAACACAGAATATAACGTGAATGACACCACCTGGGACCGAGCATTGAGCTCTGCATAAATGATGTCTTCTTGTGTTGTGTAATTTTGAGGCCCTGATCCATCTGCTTCTGTTTTATACATATCGTAGCAGACCATGAAGCATTTTGCAGAACTTCCTAATTATAGTCAGAAGAGGAATTTTCTGTGCATTCTAGAAAAGGAGAGAAAAAAAAAATCTTCCAGTGTATAAGAAAATAAATAAAGCAAACATATCTATAGTGATGTGGCCAAATTGGGCTGAGCAAGGTATCCCATTTAATATTCTGTAATTCATCTAAAACAGGGAGATTACTCTGGGGATACCTGAGGACCATAGTTTGAGCTGCTCAGGTGAGGTAAAGCATGCATAGGGATTGGTATTACGAAATGTTTTTGTTCCATTATCACTGCCATGTTTCCATTGGATGTTGCCCAGTGGATGTTGCTTTCAGAAGTGTGTCTTTTATAGGGTAAAAAGGCATAAGATATTTTGTTTCTTATTCTATAATTTAGGACTTTGACTATATGCTCTAGAGTAATAAAGTCAATCATGGTATTAGCATTTCAGAGCTCACCCATAGACACCAATACTCAAGAGATATTGATACTCAGTGGACTAAATTCAAAGAAACACTTTGAACTTTAAGTATGGGAATTTGTGTTTATTTTTCTGTTTCAAAACAATAACCACCTGCTGCCTTGCCAGAGTCTTGTTTCTTCCAGTCAAAATAATATAGCTCTTAAAAATTCATTTTCTCAACAAAGAAGCAAAATATTAGGAGAAAATGTTCTTTTCTATTTCTTTAGTTTCTATTTGTTCCTCAAGTTGATCATCAAATCCTGAGGGTAAAGAAATTTAATGCAGTCATCATAAATATAGAATGAGACACATTTAGGAATCTTCTAGTCCATAATCCAATCACATCATCCTCCTTTTCTGACCAAAAAAAAAGACTGTTGTCAACTGTACAGAGAAGACATCTGAAATTTCCTTTTTATAACTTCATATTAATAACAATCATTTGCAGAAATAGACAGTGTTCAAAAGATGAAGTGCTTTTCCATATTTCCTCAAATTATGAAATTACTGTGTGCAAATGTTTATAAAGGCTTTAATTAGCACCTTGAAATTTCACATAGAGATCTGTAAATACATGATAGATTGAAATTCGAAAAGTATTTTTTTGAAACCCTTCCCATGCAGAATGTTTATAATTCAGGCCTAACACTTCATTCTGACTACATTATTTCTAGGAACTTCTGTAACCCTATATCCTAGTTTTGGTTTCACAGAATTAGAAAAAAATACTTTAAATTTCATATGGAACCAAAAAAGAGTCTGTATAGACAAGACAATCCAAAGCAAGAAAACAAAAAACAAACAAACAAAAAATCAAACTTGGAGGCATTACACTACCTGACTTCAAACTACAAGACTACAGTAACCAGAACAGCATGATACTGATACCAAAACAGATATATAAACCAATGGAACAGAACAGAGGCCTCAGAAGTAACAACACACATCTACAAGCGTCTGATCTTCAACAACCCTGACAGAAACAAGCAATAAAGGATTCCCTATTTAATTGCTTTCTGCCTACAGTCTTCTTACTGATTTTTCC
>CAUYQU010096121.1:0-14973 GCA_963574635.1 Cheracebus regulus
AAAGGATTATAAATTGTTCTATCGTGAAGACATATGCACACCTATGTCCATTGCAGCACTGTTTATGATAGCAAAGACCTGGAACCAACCCAAATGCCCATTGATGATACACTGGACCAAAAAATGTGGTACATATACACCATATGATACTATGCAGCCAGAAAAAACAATGAGTTTATGTCCTTTGTAGAGACTTGGATGAACCTAGAAACCATCATTCTCAGCAAACTGACACAAGAACAGAAAATCAAACACCACATGTTTTCACTCATAGGTGAGTGATGAACAATGGGAACACTTGGGCACAGGGAAGGGAACAACACTTACAGGGCTAGGTGGGAGGGTGGAGGGGAGAAACAGTCGTGGGGGTGGTGAGGAGGAGGGGGAGGGATAATACAAGGAGAAATGCCTAATGTAGGCAACATTGAGGGGGGCATGGAGACAGCAAACCACCATGGCATGTATGTACCTATGCAACAATTCTGCAGGATGCAGGACGTGCACATGTACCTCAGAGCCCAAATACAAAAAAACAAAACAAAACAAAAACAACTTTGTGCCAATATACTTACATTGCCTCATACTACTTTGTGTGCTATTATTGTCATGTATGTTATGTATATATTTGTGTTTAATTAAATAATATGCTTTTAATTTTTGCTTTATGCAAATATTATATCTTTCAAAGACATTAAGAAGAAAACATTTTATGAGTCCTATCTATTAATCGACATATTAACAATTTTTACTACTCTTTCTACCTATAGATACAAGTTGGCTTTGGGAGTCTTTTTTTCCAATAAGCTTCATTACCTCATTATTCATTTGTTTTATTGTTGTTATATATATTTTTATGTATTATTAGTCCAACAATAAAATATTATAATTACTATTTTTTTGTAATTTTCTTTTAAATCACATGAGAAAGATAAAGAGAAAATGTATACTTATACTATCTTTTATACTGACCTCTACAATTACCTCTACAGGCACTCTTTGTTGTTATTTAAATGTAAATTTGAATTACTCTCCAGTGTCACTTCCTTTCTTCCTGAAGAATTTCCTTTGGTATTTATTGTAAGGTAAGTCTTTTAGCAACAAATTCTTTTTCTTTGCTTATTGTAAATGTATTTATATTGCCTACATTTTTGAAGAGTAGATTTGCTGGATATAGGATACTTGGCTGACACTTTTTTCTAGTACTTTGAATATGTCATTTCACTGCCTCCAGGTCTCAATTACTTCTCATGACAGGTCAGTTGTGGATTTTATTGTGGTTGTCTTGTACATGTTGAGTAGTTTTCCTCTTGCTGCTTTGATGGTTTTTACTTTGTCTTTGAACAGTGTAACATATGTCTAGATGTGAATCTCTTTGTTCTTTTCTTTCTTGGAGTTCATTAAGTTCTTGAATGCGTAAATTGAGCTTCTTGAGTGTTAAGTGTTTTTTATTAAATTTGGGAAATTTCAGCCATTATTTGTTCAATTATTTTTTTCTACTCAATTTCTCTCTGTCTTCTCCTTCTGAGACTACCATTAAATGTATGATGGTACACTTAATCAGGTCTTGAAGGCTTTCATTTTTAAATTCTTTTTTCTATTATTCATGTTAGAGAATTTTTATTGATCTATATAAAAGTTGGCTGATTCTTGCTTGCCCACTCATATTTGCTGTTGAGTACCTTAGTTACTGTCATTTCCAACTTTAGAATTTCAATTTTTGTAATAATTTCTATTTTTTATTGTTGTCCTGTATTTAGTGAATCCCTTTAGTTCTACTTACCTTTAATTTTTAAACATGATTTCCATTAGTTCTTTGAATATATTTATAATAACTTTATAGCTTTGTTTTTCTTTTTCAACTTTTATTTTAGGTTTGGGATACATGTGCAGCTTTGTTATGTGAGTAAATTAGGTGTCACTGGGGTTTGGTGTATAAATGATTTTGTCACCCAGATAGTGTGCATAGTACTTGATAGGTAGTTTTTTGACCACTACCCTCCTCCCAACTTCTCCCTTCAAGTAGGCCCCAGTGTCCATTGTTCCCATTTTGTGTCCATGTGTACTCAATGTTCAGCTCCCTCTTATAAGTGAGAACATGCTGTATTTGGTTTTTGGTTTCTGCACAAATTTGTTTTGGATAATGGTCTCTAGCTACATCCATGTTCCTGCAAAGGCCATGATTTCAAGGGGTTTTGTGACTGCATAGTATTCTATGATGTATATGTACCACATTTTCTTTATTGAGTCCACCATTGATGAACATCTAGGTTGATTCCATGTCTTTGCTATTGTGAATAGTGCTGCAATAAATATATGGGTGCATGTATCCCTTTGGGACAATTATTTATATTCCTTTGGGTATATACCCAATAATGGGATTGTTGAGTCAAATGGTAGTTCTGTTTTATGTTCTTTGAGAAATCTCCAAACTGCTTTCCACAGTGGTTAGACTAATTTACATACCAACCAGCATTCGATAAGAATTTTATTTTCTCTGCAACCTCACCAAAGTCTATTATTTTCTGACTTTTTAATAAAAGCTATTGTGACTGGTGTGAGATGGTATCTCATGGTGATTTTGATTTATATTACTCTGATGATTAGTGATATTGAGCATTGTTTTATATGCTTGTTGGCCACTTGTATGTCTTATTTTGAGGACTGTTTACATCCTTTAAACATTTCTTTTTTTTGTTTTGTTTTTTGAGACAGTCTCAGTCCTTCACTAGGCGCCAGGCTGGAGTGCAGTGGCGCGACTTCAGCTCACTGCAACCTCTGCCTCCCGGGTTCAAGCAATTCTCCTGCCTCAGCCTCCCGAGTAGCTGGGACTACAGGCATGCGCCACCATGTGCAGCTAATTTTTTTGTAAACATTTCTTAAATGGAGTTGGGGTTTCTTTGCTTCTAAATTTGCTTGTAAATTTGTTAAGTTCCAGTTTGTAAATATTTCTCCCATTCTATAGGTTGTCTGTTTACTCTGTTCAAAGTTTCTTTTGCTGGGCAGAAGCTCTTTAGTTTATTTAGGTCTCACTTATTTATTTTTGGTTTTGTTGCAATTGCCTTTGGACATTTCATCATAGAATCTGTACCAAGGTCTATGTCCAGAATGGTATTTTCTAGATTCCCTTCTAGAGTTTTTAAAGGTATAGGACTCATTTTTAAGTATTTAATCTATTTTGAGTTGATTTTTGTATAGGGCAAAGGTAAGACATCCAGGTTGAATCTTCTGCATATGGCTAGTCAGTTATCCCACTATCATTTATTGAGTAGTAAGTTCCTTCTTCATGACTTGTTATTGTCAGCTTTGTCCAAGATCAGATGGTTGTCAATGTGCTGCCTTTAATATTTTTGTAGGGTGGATCTGTTGGCAATGAATTTCCTCAGTTTTGTTTCTCTAAGAAATAATTTATTTCCACTTTTGAATGTTTTTTTACATTATGTAGAATTTTGTATTAACAGTTTTTTGACCTTCAACAATTTAAAGATATCACTCTATTTTCTTTTGTTGATACTTTGAATTTTCCTTAATTTTTAAATTATTTTTCTTATTTTTAATTTTACTTTAAGTTCTGGGATACATGTGCAGAATGGGTGGGTTTGTTGCATAGGTATACAGGTGCCATAGTGGTTTGCTGCACCTAACAGTCTGTCATCTAGATTTTAAGCCCCACATGCATAAGGTATTTGTGTTTGTCCTAATGCTCTCCCTCCCCTTAAACCCCACCATTTGACAGGCCCTGTTGTGTGATGTTTCGCTCCCTGTGTCCATGTGTTCTCATCGTTCAACTCCCACTTATGAGTGAGTACATGTGGTGTTTGGTTTTCTGTTCCTGTGTTAGTTTCCTGAGAATGATGGCTTCCAGCTTCATCCATGTCCCTGAAAAGGACATGACCTCATTCTTTTTTATGGCTGCATAGTATTCCATGGTGCATATGTGCCACGTTTTCTTTATTCAGGCTATTATTGATGAGCATTTGGGTTGATTCCAAGTCGTTGCTATTGTAAATAGTGCTGCAATAAACATACATGTGCATCATGTGCATGTGTCTTTATAGTAGAATAATTTATAATCCTTTGCATATATACCCATTAATTGAATTGCAGTGTCAACTGGTATTTCTGGCTCTAGGTCCTTGAGGAATTGCCACACTGTCTTCCACTATGGTTGAATTAATTTACACTCCCACAAAACCATTCCTGTTTCTCCACAGCCTCACCAGCATCTGTTGTTTTCTGACTTTTTAATAATCCCCATTCTAACTGGTGTGAGATGGTGTCTCATTGTGGTTTTGATTTGTGTTTCTCTAATGAACAGTGATGTTGAGCTGATCTTCATATGTTTGTTGGCTGCATAAATGTCTTCTTTTGAGAAATGTCTATTCATACCCTGAGCCCACTTTTTGATGGCGTTGTTTGTTTTCTTCTTGTAAATTTGTTTAAATTCCTTGTAGATTCTGGATATTTGTCAGATGAGTAGATGGCAAAAATTTTCTCCCATGCTGTAGGTTGCCTATTCGTTCTGATGATAGTTTCTTTTGCTGTGCAGAAACTCTTTAATTTAATTAGGTCCCATTTGTCAATTTTGGCTTTGTTGAAATTGGTTTTGGTGTTTTAGTCATGAAGTCTTTGCCCATGCCTATGTCCTGAATGTTATTGTCTAGGTTTTCTTCTAGGGTTTTTATGGTTTTGGGATTCATATTTAAGTCTGTCATCCAGCTTTAGTTAATTTTTATATAAGGTGTAAGGAAGGGGTCCAGTTTCTGTTTTCTGCATATGGCTAGTCAGTTTTTTCAGCACCATAATTTAATGGGGAATTCTTTCTCCATTGCTTGTTTTCATCATGTTTGTTGAAGATCAGATGATTGTAGATATGTGGTGTTATTTCTCTGTTCTGTTCAAATTGTCTATATGACTGTTTTGGTACCAGTACCATGCTGCCTTGGTTACTGTAGCCTTAGAGTATAGCTTGAAGTCAGGTCACGTGATATCTGCAGCTTTGTTCTTTTTCCATAGCTTGGTCTTGGCTATATGAGTTCCTTTTTGGTTTCATATAAAATTTAATGTAGTTTTTTTTTCTCATTCTGCAAAGAAAGTAAATGGTAACTTAATGGGAATAGCCTCGAATGTATAATGATTAGTTTGGCCATTTTCATGATATTGATTCTTCCCATCCATAAGCATGAGATGTTTTTCCATTTGCTTGTGTTGTCTCTTATTTCCTTGAGCAGTGATGTGTAGTTCTCCTTGAAGAGGTCCTTTACATCCCTTGTAAATTGTATTCCTACGTATTTTTATTATCTTTGTAGCAATTGTGAATGGGAGTGCGCTCATGATTTGGCTCTTTGCTTGTCTCTTATTAGTGTATAAGAATGCTTGTGATTTTTGCACATTGATTTGCTATCCCGAGACTTTGCTGAAGTTGCTTATCATTTTGTTGCTGTTGTTTTTGAGACAGAGTTTCACTCTTGTTGCCCAGGCTGGAGTGCAATGGCACCATCTCAGCTCACTGCAACATCCGCCTTTTGGATTCAAGCGAGTCTCCTGCCTCAGCCTCCCGAGTAGCTGGGATTACAGGCATGTGCCACCATGCCTGGCTAATTTTGTATTTTTAGTAGTAGAGACGGGTTTTTTCTATATTGATTAGGATGGTCTCAAACTCCCGACCTCAGGTGATCCACCCGCCTCAGCCTCCAAAAGTACTGGGATTACAGGCATGAACTACCATGCTTGGCAGTTGCTTATCATCTTAAGGAGACTTTGGCCTGAAATGATGGGGTTTTCTAAATATACAATCATGTCATCTGCAAAGAGACAATTTGACTTCCTCTATTCCTATTTGGATACCCCTTATTTCTTTTTCTTACCTAATTGCCCTGGCCAGCACTTTCAATACTATGTTGAATAGGAATGGTGAGAGAGGGCATCATTGTCTTGTGCCAGGTTTCAAAGGGAATGCTTGCTGCTTTTGCTCTTTCAGCATGATGTTGGCTGTGGGTTTCTCATAAACAGCTCTTACTATTTTGAGATGTTCCATGAATACCTAGTTTATGGAGAGTTTTTAGCATGAAGGGATGTCTGTAGGGTGAATTTTGTCAAAGGCCTTTTATGCATGTATTAAGATAATCTTGTGGATTTTGTCATTTCCTCTGTTTATATGATGGAGTATTTTTATGTATTTGTGTATGTTAAACCAGCCTTGCATCCCAGGATGAGCTGACTTGATTTTCATGGGTAAGGTTTTTGATGTGCTGCTGGATTTGGTTTGCCAGTATTTTATTGAGAATTTTGCAACAATGTTTGTCAGGGATATTACCCTGAAATTTTCTTTTTTTGTTGCACTTCTGTTAGGTTTTGTTGTCAGGATGATGCTGGCCTCTTAAAATGAATTAGTGAGGAGTCCCTCTTTTTCCATTGTTTGAAATAGTTTCAGAAGGAATGGTACCAGCTTTGTACTTCTGGTAGAATTTGGGTGTCATTTCATTGTTCTGGTCTTTTTTTTTTTTTTGGATGGCAGGCTTTTAATTACTGCTTCAATTTCCAAACTTGTTGTAGTCTTTTCAGGGATTCCACATTTTCCTCGTTCAGTCTTGGGAGGGTGTATGTGTCCAGGAATTTATACATTTCTTCTAGATTTTCTATTATTTATATAAAGGTTTTTATAGCATTCTCTGATGTTAGTTTGTATTTCTGTGGGGTTAGTGGTGATATCCCCTTTATCATTTTTATTGTGTCTATTTGATTCTTCTGTCTTTCCTTCTTTATTAGTATAGCTAGTAGTCTATTTTGTTAATATTTTCAAAAAACCAGCGCCTGGATTCATTAATTTTTGGAAGGGGTTTTCATGTCTCTATCTTCTTCAGTTCTGCTCTGATCTTAGTTATTTATTCTCTTCTGCTAGCTTCTGAATTTTTTTGCTCTTGCTTCTCTGGTTCTTTTAATTGTCATGTCAGGGTGTCAGTTTTAGATCTTTCCAGCTTTCTAATGTGATTATTTAGTGTATAAATTTTCCTCTTAACATTGCTTTAGCTATGCCCCAGAGATTCTGGTACGTTGTCTCTTTATTCTCATTGGTTTCAAATAACTTCTTGATACATGCCTTTATTTTGTTATTTACCCAGTAGTCATTCAGAAGCAGGTTGTTCAATTTTCATGTAGTTGTGCAGTGTTGAGTGAATTTCTTAATCCTGAGTTCTTATTTGATTGTGGTCTGAGGGACTTTTTTTATGATTTTCACTCTTTTGCATTTGCTGAAGAGTGTTTTATTTCCAAGTATGTGGTTGATTTTAGAATAAGTGCCGTATAGTGCTGAGAAGAATGTATATTGTGTTGATTGGGGGTGGACAGTTCTGTAGATGTCTATTAGTTCTGCTTGCTCCAGAGCTGAGTTCAAGTTCTGAATATCCTTGTTAATTTTTTTGTCTTGTTGAACTGTCTAATATTGACAGTGAGGTGTTAATGTTTCCCACTATTAGTTTGTGGGAGTCTACATCTCTTTGTAAGTAAGAACTTGTTTTATAAATATGGGTGTTCCTGTATTTGGTGCATATATATTTAGGATAGTTAGCTTTTCCTCTTGCATCAATCCCTTTATAGTTATGCAATACCTTCTTTCTCTTTTTTGATATTCATTGGTTTAAATTCTGTTTTATCAGAGACTAGGATTGCAACCCCTGATTCTTTTTGCTTTTCATTTGCTTGGTAAATATTCCTCCATCCTTTTATTTTGACACTATGTGTGTCTTTGCACATAAGATAGGTCCCCTGAATAGAGCACACCAATGGGTCTTGAATATTTATCCAATTTGGCAGTCTATGTCTTTTAATAGGGCCATTTAGCCCATTTACATTTAAGGTTTATATTGTTATGCGTGAATTTGATTTTGTAATCATAATCCTGCCTGATTATTTTGTACACTATTTGATGCAGTTTCTTCATAATGTCATTGGTGTTTATATTTTGCTGTGTTTTTGCAGTGGTTGGTACCGGATTTTCCTTGCTATATTAATTGCTTCCTTCAGGAGATTTTGTAAGGCAGGCCTGGTGGTGACAAAATCCCTCAGAATTTGCTTGGCTGGAAAAGATTTTATTTCTCCTTTGCTTATGAAGGAGATATGGCTGCATATAAAATTCTGGGTTGAACATTCTTTTCTTAAAAATGTTGAATATTGACCCCATTCTCTTCTGGCTTGCAGGGATTTTGTAGAGAGGTCCACTGTTAGTCTGATGGTCTTTCCATTTGTGGATAACGTGACCATTCTCTCTGGCTGACCTTCAGTTTTTTTTTTTTTTTTTTCATTTCAACCTTGAAGAATTTAATGATTACATGTCTTGGGGTTGGTCTTCTTCAGGAGTATCTTAGTGGTGTTCTCTGCATTTCCTCAATTTGAATGTTGGCCTGTATTGCTAGATTGGGGAAATTCTCCTGGATAATATCCTGAAGTGCATTTTCCAACTTGGTTTCATTCTTCTCATCTCTTTCAGGTACAGCAATTAAACGTAGGTTTGGTCTTTTCACATAGTCCCATTTTTTTGGGAGATTTTGTTTGTTCCTTTTTATTCTTTTTTTCTATAATCTTGTCTTCATGTTTCATTTCAGTAAGCTGAGCTTCAGTCTCTGATATCCTTTATTCTGCCTGATAAATTCAGTTATTGATACCTGTGTATGTGTCACGAAGTTCTTGTGCTGTGTTTTTAAGCTCCATCAGGTCATTTATGTTTCTCTATAAACTGGTTATTATAGTTAGCAGTTCCTGTAACCTTTTATCAAGGTTCTTAGCTTCCTTGCATTGGGTTAAAACATGCTCCTTTAGCTCAGAGGAGATTCTTATTACCCACCTTCTGAAGCCTACTTCTGTCAATTCATCAATCTCATTATTTGTCCGGTTTTTTGCCCTTGCTGGAGAGGAGTTGCTATTGTTTGGAGGAGAAACTTGATTTTCAGAATTTTCAGTGTTTTTGCCCTGTTTTTTTCCTCATCTTCATGGATTTATCTACCTTTGATATTTGACTTTTGGATGGGTTTTCTTTGTGGGGGTCCTTTATATTGATGTTGATGCTGTTGCTTTGTGCTTGTTAGTTTTTCTTCTAACAGGCCCGTCTTCTGTAGGTCTGCTACAGTTTGCTGGAGGTCCACTGCAGACCCTGTTCAATTGGGTATCACCACTGGAGGCTGTAGAACAGCAAAAATTGCTGCCTGCTCCTTCCTTTGGAAGTTTCCTCCCAGAGTGACACCAGCCTGATGACAGTCAGAG
The DNA here is from genome assembly GCA_963574635.1 of Cheracebus regulus. NCBI lineage: Eukaryota > Metazoa > Chordata > Mammalia > Primates > Pitheciidae > Cheracebus > Cheracebus regulus. The sequence goes on from CAUYQU010096121.1 coordinate 9,253, forward strand.
CTGTTCTGTATGAGGTGTCTGTTGACTTCTGTTGGGAGGTGTCTTCCAGTCAGGAGGCACGGGGGTCAGGAACCCACTTGAGAAGACATTTTGTCCCTTAGCAGAGCTCATGCACTGTTCTGGAAGAATCCCCCTTGTCAGGATTAGCTGCTCTCTTCAGAGCCGGGAGGCAGGAACAGTTAAATCCATTGAAGCTGCACCCACAGCCACCCCTTCCCCCAGGTGCTCTGTCCCAGGGAGATGGGAGTTTATCTGTAGGCCCCTGACTGGGACTGTTACCTTTTCTTCAGTGATGCCCTGCCCCATGTGGGGGAAACTAGAAATGCAGACTTGCATTTTCACTTTTTTTCACTTTTCTGCTCTGCGGTGAATTGGCCCAGTCCACATCTCTCAGCCTCCTTATCACTGTCAGGGGAAAACAGCCTACTCAATCCTCAGTAATGGCAGATGCGCCACCCCCTACCAAACTTCATTTTCCCAGGTTGACTTCAGACTGCTGTGCTGGCAGTGAAAATTTCAAGTCAATGTTTCTTAGCTTGCTGGGCTTCAAACTAGTGGGGCCTGCTGAGTGAGACCCCTTGGCTCCCTGGCTTCAGTTCCCTTTCCAGGGGAGTGAATGGTTCTGTCTCACTGGGGTTCAAGGCACCACTGGGGTACAGAAAGAATACTCCTGCAGCTAGCTCAGTGTCTGCCCAGTCACCCAGTTTTGTGTTTGAAACCCAGGGCCCTGGTGGTGTTGGCACGTGATGGAATTTCCTGATCTGCAGATTCCAAAAACCATGGGAAAAGTGTAGTAACCCAGCTGGGTAGCACAGTTCCTCATGGCTTCCCTTGCCTGTGGGAGGGTGGTTCCCCAGCTTCTTGCACTTTTAATGTGATGCAATGACCCCACCCTGCCTCTGCTCACCCACCGTGTGTTGGACTTACTGCCTAACCAGTCCCAATGAGATGAACTGGGTACCTCAGTTGGAAATGCAGAAATCATCCACCTTCTAGTTGGTCTCACTGGAAACTGCAGACCACAGCTGTTCCCATTTGGCTGTTTTGGCCCCTCACCTCTATTTTCTTTTTGCTTGTACAATTTCTGATAAGAATTCTGCTGTAATTCTCATGTTCTGTGGGTAATATTATTTCTTGTCTGTCTGGCTTCATAATTTTCCTTTGTTTGAATTTCACTTGTTTGAATTTAATTTTTTGGTAGAGTTTTTGCTTGTTTGCTTGATATTTGCCCTGCTTGTTCTCTGTGCTTCTTGAATACGTGATTTTCTGCCTGGCACAAAGTTTTTATCTTGTCATTATTTTCTCAAATTTTTTTTTTTTCTGTCACATTTTCCTTTTGTTTTCTTCTGGGATTGCAATTACACACGTCATGCCCATTGAATATTAACCAACAGCTTTTGGATGTAGTGTTCTGTTTCTTATAGTCTAGTTTTTCTGTTTCTGTGTCAGTTTTTTGTCATTTCTGTTTACTTGTTTTCAAGTTACCTGATTCTTTCCCTTAAATGTTTCAAGTCTCCCAGTATCTAACAAAGTCTTCTTTGTTTTTGTTATGGTATTTTTGCCTCCTTGCATATTTACCAGCCTCTTTTGTCTTTTTGATAATAGCCATTCTAAAAGATTTGATGTCATTTTTGTTTTGATTTACATTTCCCCGGTGATTAGTGATATTGAGCATATTTTCATACACCCGTTAGACATCTGTATGTCTTCTTTTGAGAAATGTTTATTCAAGTCCTATTGTAGTGCCCTGAGCTTCCTTAAAACAATTGTTTTGATTTCTTTGTTAATCAATTTGTAAATCTTCCTTTATTTGAGACTGATTACTGAAGCTTTACTAATTTCTTCTTGTAGTGTCTTATTCCCCTGAATCTTTGATGATACATGCAGTCTCTGCACTTGAAGAAGCAAATAAGCAAATACCTCTCCATGTCTTTACAGACTGGTTTTAGCAAGTACAGTTATTTTCCTTCTGGTCCCAGACTGATGAGACTGACTCCAAAATGGCAGTTGAGTGAGGATGGAGCCAGATCACTTGGCTGCTACAGCTCTGCACTTGGGTCTCAGTTGGCCAGGACTGTTGTGGGAGTATAGGTAGGTGGTGTTGTTCCTGTTGGATCTTGAGGCAAATGGAACTACTTCTGGGACCAAGGTTAAGCAGAGCTGCAACCAAGTTGCAGGGCTGCTTTTTTGTTTCACTCAGGTAGGCAGATGACAGGCTTTTTACTTGGGGCAGAAACGGGTCTCACTGGGTCTCTGAATGGTCTTCTGCTGGGTCCCTGAGTGAGTCCAAGGGTTGGCAGTACTCCTTCTGGACCACAGTAGAGGAGGGGCTTGAGCCAGCTCACTGGTCTGCTTCAGGGACTGCAGTTGGGTCTGAAATTTGTGAGCTTATTAGTAGGGACGTGGTCAGGCATGTGTCCCACTGGGGTTCTTGGTGGGCAAAACTGATACCAGGTTATGGTATAGTGAGCCTGGAGTCACATTTATAGAAAAATGGGGCTACTTTTAGTCTGCAGCTGGGACCACATTAGTGATGCTGACTTTTGGGTGTGGGTTTTCTTCTCAAAACTGCTCTCAGTATTGGGCTTCACTGATGTTTTCCAATCTTCTACCTGGATCCAAAAGATCCCATAAGGCAGTTTTGTCACATGGATGCCTGCCAGATCATTGTGTGGAAAAACATGACCTGGAGACCTCCTATTCTGCCATTGTGCTCCTATTTTTAATTATAATCATTTTAAATTTGCCTTCTGATAGTTCCAACATCCGTGTCATGTATTAATTTTATTCTGATTTTTACTTTGTATCTTCAGACTCTCTTTCTTGCCTTTGGTGTGCCTCATAATTTTTTGGTGAAAACTGGAAATTTCTATAGGACAGCAGATAGTGTAATAAATATTTTTTATGCTTGGAGAATACATTTCCTTCTGCTATGCTTTTAGTATGGAGAATTTTGTTAATCTAGAATTTTGTTAGAATTTAGTCTGCATTTAAAATTTGTTGGCTAGGCACAGTGGCTCATACCTGTAATCCCAGGATTTTGAGAGGCCTAGGTGGGTGGATCACCTGAGGTCAGAAGTTCGAGACCAGCCTGACCAACATGGAGAAACCCCATCTCTACTAAAAATACAAAAAATTAGCCAGGTGTGGTGGTGCATGCCTGTAATCCCAGCTACTCGGGAGGCTGAGGCAGGAGAATCACTTGAACCTTGGAGGTGAAGGTTACAGTGAGCTGAGATTGTGCCATTGCACTCCAGCCTTGGCAACAAGATTGAAACTCTGTCTCAATAAAAGCATTAAAAAATAAATAAATAAATAGCAAAGTTTGTTGTTGCTGTTTACCAGAGTTGCAGTGTGTTACTGCTATGGCAACAGAAGACTTTGAATTTTTCTAGTGATACCATTTTTTCCCTCTTCTGGTGATTCCTTGTGTTTCCCTTTGGATTTTGTGCACAAAGATTCTATATTTTGTAGCTCTCCCAGCTGTTCTTCCCTCTTAGTTTGGCTCAAGGCATTTTTGTGTGGTGTTTGGGGTTGAGGGAAGGAGATATTCTTCATTGTTGTGAATAAGCCTAAGTCTTTGCAAACCACTATAGACCTGAATCACAGTGTTGGCCATAAATATTTCTGTTCTCTTCCGGAAGTAGAAGTTTGTTCTTCAGTTCCCTTCCCTCAGTTTCAGTGTATATCCACCAGTATCCTTAGTCTACGGTTTTGGGAGCCTTTCTCCTTAATATTAAGGATTTTGTTTCTTTAGTGAGATAGGAAAGAAAAATCTGGGCAGACTTTTATGATAGCCTCTGTTCTTTTTCCTTAGCTGCAATGGGAACGCATTAGTAACCTCAAGGTAAAAATTTTTATTAATTTTTTTATTTGCCTTTAGTTTTTTTAAGATTTTACTTTGATGTGTCTAGGTGTGGGTATCATGTGTTTATCCTGCTTGAATTGTGTAGGGATTCTTTAATCTGTGGCTTTTTGTCTTTTAATTTTGACAATACTTAACCATTATTTTCTCAAAATCTGCTTCTCTCCTCTTCTTTTTCTTCTATCTTTCTGGATGTAAATTACACATAGACTTTTTCTGCTCTGTCCACTATGTATCTTGCTGCTCTTTTTGATACATTCATTTTTTTTTCAATTTGAAAACAATCACTGTTTATTAATTGACCAGGTTACAAAAACTATCATGGTAGACACCTTATTGTATCCATCTAATAAGTCTGTTGATCTGCTCTTTTCTGTTGTCCATCTCCACTTTCTAAAAAATGGATGGTCATTTTCTTCATTCCACCTCATAGAGAGAATAATTTGAAAGACCACAAGAAGTTATTTGCTTTTTTGAAGGATTTTCTGTCAGTATAGATCTCATGAATCTGATCTTCCATGCAAATGATGCTATATTTACCAAGTGACCAAGCAATCAAAATGTTATTTGTCAAGCAAATTTGCTTCTTATTGATTTTGCCATAACCATACTTGCAGATTAGTTTATTTATAGACTTTAGGTTTGGATACCCCTATGAAGTATATGGTTCTACAATCTTCAGCATGTTAATTAAAGCCCTATTGAGCTTAACAAAGCTTCCATTGAAGATCTGACAAAGGTGAAGGAACTACAACACCTTTTGAACCTTTGGGCTCACCTCATTGATACCTCTGATCCTGATGACCATGCACCAATTTGGGTTTGGCAAGTATGTAGACATTGCCAGCTTTTCTTGCCACCCTAGCCATTCAAATCTCAGTTACGTACATCTGCCTATATTAAATGTGATAGTGCTTAGCTTTTTCATATACAGGCTTCCTCCTTGCATTTAGAAGCATCTTTTGGGAAATCTTTCTCAGATGCTTGATCTTCATTTCTGTGAAATTTCTTCCATTTTTTCTTAAAGCTTTCTGGCACAGCAGGAACCCTCTTCTTTTTTTAAACATCCTCCATGGTTTCAGCCAGAAAAGAGCTCATCCCTTTATCTCTTAGAGTTTCATTCATGATATTTTTTGTCTGCCTTACTCTGTGATTATTTCTATTATTGATAGTTTTTCTTCATATTTGATCATGTCATCTTTTTGTTCTTATGCCTATTACTTTGAGTGCTGAGTGTTATAGATGATAAATTATAGAGATAACTTGAGGCCAAGCATAATGTTGTCTTCATTCAGAGGGGTTTACATTTGCTTGTGTGTAATAGCTAGGGTCGCTATAAATATATTAGGTTACATTTAGAGATAGAATGAATTACATTTATTCAATCATAGTTTCAGAGAGTTCTCATCTGGGCTTAAGTTCATGTGAGGAATAGGATATTTCCTATTAATTCTTATTTCTACAATTAATTCAAAGCCTAAAGTATTTATCAGCACTTTACTCACATTGGTAGTACCTAAACTCTAACTTTTTTAGTATAATCCCAATGAGTGTATAAAAATTTCTGCTCAGCTTTTCAGGCTGTTTGCAATCTGTTCTACCACAGTTTATTTATTCATTCATCTGTTGTTATACATTCACTTTTCTTTGTCTTGTATTTTGCTATTACAAAAAGAGGATATATGCATTTATTCTTTTTTTTTTTTTTTTTTTTTAGAAAGGAAGAGGAAGAGATTTTAGAAAAAGAGAGAAAAGGAGAAAGAAACAGCAAAAGAAAGAAAAAATGAAAGAGAAAGAAAGAGGAAGAGATTTTAGAAAAAGAGAGAAAAGGAGAAAGAAAGAAACTGCAAAAGAAA
>CAUYQU010096122.1:0-24922 GCA_963574635.1 Cheracebus regulus
ATTGGTTATTAAGAAGCTATGGTTGCAGCACTTTGTTTGCATACTGGGCTTTTTAAGAGAAGACCAGGCTGTGCAAGCATGCCCGAGTATGTCTGAGCTTGCTCGGGGCTTGTAGAAGGGAAAAAGGGGCGGGGGGGGGGCGGGGGTGTGCGTCCGAGCTCCCAGCAAGGCAACCGGCCTTACACCTGGTAAGTGCTCCAGGAAAGCAGCAAGTGGTGACTTTAGGGAAGATGGGACAAACGGGAGAATCCTCTTAGGCTTCAGTTTTACGAGTTCTCAGCTTCTTTTGCGATAATGCTCACAGAGGAGGAGCGCTTTCTGAGAATCGAGGGAAGTGAGCTCTCAAGACTTCCGGTTGCCATGTTGGCTGTGGGAGTCAACAGGGTCAGTGCAAGCGTCTGGACCATCTTCAGCGTGGGCAGGAGAAAACATGATGCTTCTGCAGAGTTTGTATTATCCTTGCCCATTATTTAAAATAAAACATATAATATAGGCAATACACAAAATATTTTAAATAAAATTGAAGCAGTGTATGAATTTTCTGGAATGCATCCTCCTCCTCTCGGCTGTACCACTACATAGAAACAGGTCTTTATCTCCCTTCATGTCTTATATATTTTGCTTATATTTTAAGTAACATTTTCTATATTACTTAAAAATTGTATTTGCTTAGTGTCACACTGTACAATTTCTTCTGCGGTTTAATTTTAACCAATATTGTGAATATTCATCAATGTTTAACCTGTGGTTTCAGCAATTCATGTTAACTGCTCTACAGAATTAATGCAATGATCATATTATTGTTATACCCGAGCGAATTTAAACGGAAGCGCCACACACTGAGTTTGTTGAGAATCCACCTTTATGCCGGCGTCTGAGACTCAGAGCTCAAACCTCTCGGCCAAGAATAAAGGGTGGTCCACATTTTTATATCGGTTTAGGGTCAGGGGTGGTAAGCAGATTATTACAGAAGCAGAAGAAGCAGGTTAAGGGAAGAGGGGGTTGCCTAACAAAAAGTTCTACTTAAAATTGTTTTTTTACTCAGGATGTGGGGTAGCAGTGTGGAGTAGCAGTTACACGGTTACAGATACAGGATATACAGGGCCACTGGGCCCCATTTCTCAGAAAATGGGTTACAAAGATGCCAGGCGTCTCAGACCACAAGCTTTGGGAACAGAATGCCTTACGTAGCTCAGGGTGGGCAAATCTAGCTCAGGGTGGGCAAAATGGAGTTGGTAGGATTGTTTAAAATGTATTCATTATGGCCAAGCTCAAGCTAGGGTATTTCATTATAATCAGTGTATCCATTCTTTTAGTGATGGACATTTTGTTTGTTATCACCTTTTTTCCTGATTGCAAACCATAATACGATGGACTTTTTTTTTTTTTTTTTTTTTTTTTTGAGATGGAGTCTTTCTTTCACCCAGGCTGGAGTGCAGTGTCTCGATCTTGGCTCACTGCAACCTCTACCTCCCGGGTTCAAGCGATTCTCCTGCCTCAGCCTCCTGAGTAGCTGAGATTACAGGCACGTGCCACCATGCCTGGCTAATTTTTGTATTTTTAGTAGAGACGGGGTTTCACCGTGTCAGCCAGGCTGGTCCTGAACTCCTGATCTGCCCACGTCGGCCTCTCAAAGTTCTGAGATTACAGGCATGATCCACCACGCCCAACCCCGCAAAAAACTTTTCATCTTACAAGTTCCCCTGTTTTGGCCTCTGTCCTATGTGGCTACCACTACTGGGCATGATGCCAGTGATGCATTGCTCCCGAATGGGTAATACACGCTTTTCTTGTTCATTTTTGTTTTTTTTTTTTTACTTTATTGTTTTACTTCCTAGGCTCTTAGGTAATAAGCACTTTTATCTGTCTTGTGGAGATATGGAAGCTAGCATTTATCTGAAGGTCCTTCTGACTTGTTTCAATGTAATCTTCTTTTCTTTTCTCTGGGTTAACAGAGATACAGTGGAGAAATAAATAAATACACCTTTTGATAAATGGAAAGAAGGAGATCTTCAAAAAAGAGTTTCAGATGTTGGAGATGGCTTTGGAAACGGTGAGTGATTGTGTGCTCTGTGAGGGTTCTTCTTGCCTCATTCTTTTGCATCTCATTATTTTTCATGTGCTACAGGGCACCATGGATATCTTCTGGAGGAAAAGGATCTGCTTACATTTCTTTTTTAACTTCTAAGATACATGTGCAGGACATGCACATTTGTTATATAGATATATCTGTGCCACAGTGGTTTGCTGCACCTACCAACCCATCATCATCTAAGTATTAAGCTGTGCATGCATTAGCTATTTATCCTGATGCTCTTCCTTCCTCACTCATCCCATGGGCCCTGGTGTGTTTTGTTCCCCCTCCTGTGTCGATGTGTTCTCACTGTTCAGCTCCCACTTATGAGTGAGTACATGCAGTATTTGGTTTTCTGTTCCTGCGTTACTTTGCTGAGGATAATGGCTTCCAACTTCATCCATGTCCCTGCAAAGGACATGATCTCCTTTTTATGACTGCTTAGTATTCCATGATGTGTGTGTGCCACATTTTTTTATCCAGTCTATCATTGGTGGGCACTTGGGTTGATTCTTTATCTTTGCTATTTTGAATAGTGCTACAATAAACATATGTGTGCATGTATCTTTATAATAGAATGATTTATATTCCTTTGGGTATATACCCAGTGATGGGATTGCTGGGTCAAATAGTATTTCTGGTTCTAGTTCCTTGAGGAATTGCCACACTGTTTTCCACAATAGTTCAACTAATTTACATTTCCACCAATAGTGAAAAGGGTTTCTATTTATCCACAGCCTCATCAGCATCTATTGTTTCTTGACTTTTTAATAATTTCCATTCTGACTGGCATGAGATGATATCTCATTGTGGTTTTGATTTGCATTTCTCTAACAATCGGTCATGTTGAGCTTCTTTTCATATGTTTGTTGGCTGCATAAATGTCTTCCTTTGAGAAGTGCCTGTTCATGTCCTTTGCCCACTTTTTAATGGGTTTGTTTTCTTCCTGTAAATTTGTTTATGTTCCTTGTAGATTCTGGATATTAAACCTTTCCCAGATGGGTGGGTTGCAAACATTTTCTCTCATTCTGCAGGTTAAGGCTCTGCTTACATTTAATTCATTCATTCATTCATTCATTCACTCATTCATCTCTGCATAACTGAAGGGGAAAACCCCCATGGGAACCCAGGTGTACTTTTTAGACCTCCTGTCTCCATCCCTGACTCTGACCATGGTGACTTCATACCTGAGCAAAAATGAGTCTTCTTCCAGCTCTCTCCCTGGTGTGTGTGTCACGTGGCTTTGACTAGGCTCCTGATAATCCCATAGCATGGCTCCCAGATCGGAGCAGAACTATACAGCCTGACTCACTAAGCTGTCCCCTGTCTGTGTTTTAGCAGCTCCTCAATAGCATGAGGCTCACACATCTCAATTGTGCCAAATCAATGCACTATTTTGCACAGTCTTGGAAATCAGAATAAATGAATGTATCCAAAGATTTCTATGTACACAATTCAGAATCTGCTGTAGGTTGAATGTTTGTGTCCCTCCAACATTCACTGTTATAATCCTAACTCTCAATGAAATGGTATTAGTAGGTGGGGCCTTTGAGAGGTGATTAAGTCATGAAGGCAGAGAGCCCTCACTAATGACCTTAATCTCATTATCAAAGAGACCCTGGAGAACTCCTTTCCCATTCTGCCACATGAGGACACAGAAAGACCGTTGCCTATGAGTTTGGAAGCAGGTCTTCACTAGCTGCCAAGTCTGCAAGTGCCTTGGTCTTGCACTTTCCAATCTCTAAAATGGTGAGATGTAAATTTATACCGTCCATAACCCACCCAGTCTATGTTTTTTTTTTAAATTAAAATAGTAGCTTAACCTGACTAGATGCCATGGCATGCATAAAAGACCATAGACTAGGGAATGTTGAAGGCAACTGTGATGAGTTATTTTCTGGAACCCAGTGTTTATTAGGTCTTGTACTAAGTAATTTTAGCCGTCTAGAATTAATCACCACAAGGATTTGTGATTATGGCATTGCATCCTTATTCCACAAGTTAGAAAACTGATACTCAGAGAGGTTAAGTAAGGTTTTTTCCTTTTTTTTTTTTTTTTTTTTGAGACAGAGTCTCACTCTGTCACCCAGGCTGGAGTGCAATGGTGCAATCTCAGCTCACTGCAACCTCCGCCTCCCAAGTTCAAGCAATTCCCCTGCCCCATCCTCCCTCGTAGCTGGAATTACAGGCATGCGCCACCACGCCCGGCTAATTTTTTATTCTTAGTAGAGACAGGGTTTCTCCATGTTGGTCAGCCTGGTCTCAAACTCCCGACCTCAGGTGATCCGCCTGCCTCAGCCTCCCAAGGTGCTGGGATTACAGGCATGAGCCACCGCGCCCGGCCGACGTTAAGTTTTTTGATACGTCTTTAGCGACTAAGAAATGTCCACAGATGCTTTTAAATGCAGATTCCCTGGTCTGCATTGTTTATAATCCACTCACATGAAATAAGAGATTCTGCTTTGCTTTGTTTTTTTTTTTTAGACAGAGTTTTGCTCTTGTCACCCAGGCTGAAGTGCAATGGCCCGATCTCAGCTCACTGCAACCTCCACTTCCCAGGTTCAAGTGATTCTCCTGCCTCAGCCTCCCCAGTAGTTGGGATTACAGACATATGCCACCACGCCCGGCTAGTTTTTTGGTTTTCTAGTAGGGACGGGATTTCTCCATTTGGTCAGGCTGGTCTCGAACTCCCAACCTCAGGTGATATGCCTACCTCAGCCTCCCAAACTGCTGGGATTATAGGCATGAGACATCACACCCGGCCCGAGATTCTGCTTTTAAAGAAGTTCGGCCCATCCAGTATTGTGCAGTTTGACTCAATCAAGTTAACATTCCCTCCTTTTAAAGATCAGTGATGGATGGAAGAGTAGGGCCCTTCTTATGCTTCTACACTTACAAGAATGCGGTCTTGTTTCAGAAGCCTGGAGTGAATGTCACCAAGTGTGATAGACTGGGGTGACCATCAGGGATTGAGAATCAAAGGAGGCATGCCTGCTGAGATAAGATCACTATCTCCTGAGTGGAGACAGAGATGAGTTAATTCAACAAAAGTGTGGGGGAATGGGCTTTTATGATAGGATGGGCATCAGAGACGGCGTCTCTAAAGATGGACACCTGATCAGGGGCTGCTTCACACTACATCACAGTGAAGAGACTGTCTGACCATCAGGCTCCTCCCTCCTACTTACATTCTAACTCTATTTGTGTTTTCCCAGGCTGTGTGGATGCAGATCCAGAGAGAGGAAGCATTTTTTGTCACCCCGTAACAGAGTGACTCAGCAAAATGAAATAGATGTGACAGTAGCAGCTTTGTTTCCTCCTCACATCATACTCCCTATGTAAGAGACATATATTGTTTGGCGAAAAATGGAAGATTTTGAATCTTGTTTCTCTCTCTTGTATAAATTCATATGAAGCAGAGACATTTTGGCTAATTGCATAAAATCAGTATATTATTTTCTTTTTCGTTATAATTTTCAATTTCTTTTTTTTTTCTTTTTTCTTTTTTTTTTTTTTTTTGAGACAGAGTCTTGCTCTGTCACCCAGGGTGGAGTGCAAAAGTGGCATGATTTTGGCTCACTACAACCTCTACCTCCCAAGTTCAAGCGATTCTTCTGCCTCAGCCTCCTGAGCAGCTGGGACCACAGGCATGTGCCACCCACCACACCCAGCTAATTTTTGTATGTTTAGTAGAGACAGTGTTTCACCATGCTCACCAGGCTGGTATTGAACTCCTGACCTCAGGTGGTCTGCCCATCTCGGCCTCCCAAAGTGCTGGTATTACAGGCATGAGCCTGTATTAAATATATTTAATATATAATATATATATTGAAATATATATTATATATGTATATATTTATAATTAAATATTAATATAGTTATATATTAATCTATATTTATAATTAAATATATAATATATGTTTATATATTATATATATTAACTATAAATATATTTTATTATATATATTTCATAGATAAAATATATATAAATATAGAATACATATAATTACATAATATATAAATATATATAGAATATATATTAAATAGATAAATATAGAATATATATTAAAATATTTAATTTAAGTAATATATAAATAAAATATATATTAAAATAAAAAATATATATGTAAAAAATATCTTTATTCAAAATGTCCTCTATTTTTTGATAGTCTAGATCCGTCCTAAGAGAAATTTCTGTGATGATGGAAGTGTTTCATTCTCTGCTACACAGTGTTATAGCCATGAGCGACATGTAGGTGTTGAGCACTTGAAATACGGATAGTACAACTGAGAAACTAAAGTTTACCTACGTTTAATTCATACAAATGTAAATAGCACATCTGGGTAATGGGCACTCGACACTACAGCTCTAGTTTTTAATAACTGTCTTCATTTTCTTCAACTAATTCTTGATTTTTTAACTATTTTTGTAACATGGGAATCTCAACCTCCAGCGTCTCAGAAAATCCGGAATCTTCACAGGGACAAGATTCAGGTAATGGCTAATAGGGAGAGGAGTGAAGGGCATAGGGGTTGGTGGAAGTATTCTGTGGTTTTACATCGAGAAGTAAGTTTAGGGTCTTTTGTGCAGTGAAGACCAGGACTGGTTTTCCTTACCTTGGCCATGGTGCATCATGCAGTTTAAATGGGGACATTTAAGCCTCTCACCGCTCGGCACAGAAATGCTCAGGGAACCAGGGGATGGTCCTGGCGGCTGGGGACAGTTGCAAGGACTAGGAGGAAAGCTCGCCCATTCGCCTCTTCAGCTTTGGAGCTTGATCCTTTTCTGACCTGGACTTCCCTCACCAGCAGAAAGTGTCATCTGCTATTTGGGACCAGCAGACATTTAGTTGCACTGATTCCAGTCCTCAGCAAATGGTGCCTACCACCAAAGCTGTCCAGCCTGGCTTCCCAGAAAACCCTATGGAACTTATAGTACACTTTTACTCATGACAAAGAACTTTCTTGTGTCTTTCCTTGTCTGGATTCAAAGTAGCAAAACTCCATATTCTAGTCAGTCTCTGTTCTCATTCGATATTGGTAGTCCCAACAGCACCTGTGTAATCCAGCCATGCCTTTTCCAACTCCTTACCTCTTACATGTCTGCTATTTTATTTTCAGGACTTGGTTACTCAGAAGAGCATCAGATAATTTCCCATTGTGCTGCTACACTCCATTTTGAGGTCAAAGATTATAAAAATCCTCAGTTTCTGGGGCCTGATTATGTGGATGTTGAGTTGACTGACGAGAATGCAAACAGATACAGGTAAGAATGGAAGACGCTGATGATTTGAAAACAGTTCTGATAAGGAAGTGTGTAGGCTCCATTCCTTATAATAGCCGAAATTTCATCAATAATACGTTTATTTCATGCACTGTGAAATCGGCATTTTAATTTCGACATATATAGAGTGCAGAGAAATTGGGACCCAGAGAGGTTAATGAACTCCCCAGTATTTTCTAATGTAGTGAAAGTCCCAGATGGGTCCTGAACCTTGCTCACTTCAAATACCACCTCTCTCTGCACATCGCTGCTTAAATCCAAGTCCTGGGGTTCTCCCGTCATGACATCACTCTGGCTCCTTTCAGTGTTTGGTTCCCCACTGCTGGACGGTATCTGTGGTCAGCCACAGGCCTTGGTTTCGTGGTAAGGGCTGCAGCCACGGTGAGCATTGCATTTGGTTCCTGGAGTCAGCACCTGGCCCTGGACCTGCAGCACCATGAACAGTGGCTGGTGGCCAGCCCTTTGTTTGACGTCACTGCAGAGCCAGAGGAGGCTGTCGTCGAAATCCACCTCCCCCACTTCATCTCCCTCCAAGGTACTGCGGGGTGAGCAGAGGCTGTGGGGGCTGCTGGGGCGCGTCCTATCTCACTGCTGTTGTGGTTCTCCTGCGGCAGGTGAGGTGGACGTCTCCTGGTTCCTCGTTGCCCATTTTAAGGATGAAGGGATGGTCCTGGAGCGTCCAGCCCGGGTGGAGCCTTTTTATGCCATCCTGGAAAACCCCAGCTTCTCTCTGATGGGCATCCTGCTGCGGATCGCCAGCGGGACCCGCCTCTCCATCCCCATCACCTCCAACACACTGATGTATTATCACTCCCATCCTGAAGATATGAAGTTCCACTTGTACCTTGTCCCCAGTGATGCCTTGATAAGGAAGGTAAGCTGCGTGATTTCGGAGACCAGAGAAGATGAGAATGATATCTCCAGCTTATCCCCTCGGCCCCTCCAGTTCCTTGTGGAACAGAAAGGGCAAGGCACAGTTTTCATGGAGAGGAGCATAAATGACTCTCCCTGAGGTTCACCTATAGGTGCAGAACATTGAGCCACATGCAGCAATCCCCACAGAAATTCAGGACTACTGAGAAGGGAGCTTTCTTTTCTGGCTCTCAAAGAGGAGATGTTGTGGGATGGGCAGAAGAAATAATATGCAGAAATTCTCTCACCAAATTTTATTTATTTTATTTTATTTTATTTCTGAGATGAGATCTCGCTCTGTCACCTAGGCTGGAGTGCAGTGGCACAATCAATCTCGGCTCACTGCAACCTCCACCTCCTGGGTTCAAGCGATTCTCCTGCCACAGCCTCCCAAGTAGCTGGGATTACAGGCGCCCGCCAGGAAGCCCAGCTAATTTTTTGTATTTTTAGTAGAGACAGATGTTGCTAGGTTGGCCAAGCTGGTCTTGAACTCCTGACCTCAAGTGATCCTCCTGCCTCAGCTTCCCAGGTAGCTGGGACTACCAGTGTGTGCCACCATGCCCGGGTAATTTTTGTATTTTTAGTAAAGAAGGAGTTTCACCATGTTGGCCAGGATGGTCTCAATCTCTTGACTTCACAAACTGCCCACCTCAATGGTTCTTGTTTTTCTAGTTCCTTGATGTACAACATAAAGTTGCTCATCTGTGCTTTATTTTTTTTTTTATGTAGGCATTTAATGCTATAAACTTCCTTCTTAGCACTGCTTTTCCTGTGTCCAGTTGGTTTTGGAATGTTGTGTTTCAATTTCATTCATTTCCAAAAATTTTGTAATTTCCATCTTAATTTTGTCATTGACCCAAGATCATTCAGAAGCCTGTTCTTTAATTTCAATTGATTTGTATATTTAATTTCAATTGATTTCAAATGACTTGACATTATTTTCATTTGTGAAATTGTATTGAGGCTCTTCTTTAGCCTAACATCTGATCTACCTTGGAGAATGTTCCATGTGCCAATGATAAGACTGTATATTCTGTGATTGTTGGGTAAATGTTCTATAAGGATCTATTAGTCCATTTGGTCTAATGTCCAATTTAATTACAATGATTTTTTTGTTGTTGATTTTCTGTTTCAGTGGTATGTCTAGTGCTGTGATTGAGGCGTTGAAGTCCCCCATAATATTGTATCTCTTTCTTTAGGTCTAGTAATATTTGCTTTATGAATTTGGATCCTCTTGTGTTGGGTACACAAATATTGAGAATTGTTATATCCTCCTGTGAATCGATGTTTTTATCATTATATAATGACCTTTGTGGAGGGTTTTTTTTTTTTTTTTTTTTTTTAACTGTTTCTGACTTAAAGTCTGTTTTATCGAATGTAAGTATAGCTACTCCTGCTCATTTTTAGTTTGTGTTGAAATGGAATTCCTTTTCTACCTCTTTTTTAGGTCGGTGCAAAAGTAACCAGGTTTTGCTATTAAACGTAAAGCCATTACAACAAAAACTGCAGTTACCTTTGTACCAACCTATTACGTTTAGTCTGTACGTGTCTTAACCAGTAAGGTGAGTTTCTTGTAAGCCGTATATAGATGGTTCATGTTTTTTATCCATTCTTCCTGTCTCTATCTTTTAAGTGAAGTGTCTAATCCATTATTCAAGGTTAATATCGACATGTGAGGTTTTGTTCCTATCATAATGTTAATTGTTACCTAGTTGTTTTGTGAGTTCCTTATTCTTTTTCTTACCCTCTGTCTTCGTGGTTTGATGGAGCACTACCATGTTCCCATTTGGTTTCTTTCTTTTCCTTCTTTGTGTAATTGTTTTAGAAGACCTGTGAGTTTTATACTTTCATGTGTTTTTTATGATGATGAATATTGACTTTTTTTCCCCATGTTCAGAACTCCTTTGAGTATTTCTTATAGGACTGATCTAATGGTGACAAATTCTGTCAGAATTCACTTGTCAGGGAAAGACTATTTCTCCTTCATTTGTGAAGCTTATTCTGGCAGGATTTAAAATTCGTGATGGGCACCGTATTTTTAAGCAGTTTGAAAACAGAACTCCATTCTCTTCTGGTTCATAAGGTTCCTGCTGTGATGTCTACTGTTGAGAAATGCTGAGTGTATGATAAAATTACATTGTTTGCTATGAAGAACGATGGCAAGGAAAACCTGGAATCCTCCTCCCCACCGCCCCAAGTGGAAAACTGCTTGGGGCATTCTAAAGTAGCAAAACAGTATAGTCTAGCATACACCAGTTAAAACAATTCTTTAAGCACGGGCTCTGTGACCCTGCCCCCGGGGCTCCCTCGTGGAGAATACTTTCTGGTTTGTCCTTGATCAGTGGTAAGCAGGCACCAGCTGCCTACCTAGTTTATCTTGGTTCTTTGAGAACATACAGAACACCTGTTAGTTAATAATAATCACCTGTTCAGAGAGACTAAATAAGTGGGTCAGAATGTGTTTGAGGCCCTCAGCCAGGAATGCTGTCAGTCTCTGAGGCTCTCAGCTCAGAAAGCGGTTGGCCCCCGGATAGTCCCACTTTGCTGTTCTATCTGGGGATCTGCTTCTTAATGCCTTCAGCACTGCCTGGGTGGGGGTCTTCCAGGCCCAGTTTAGGTTTCAGCTTTGCCTATCCTTCCTTCGTCAGTATCACTGATATTTTTAAATTAATATAATATGCACATAATGTATTGCTCCCTAATTTTTACAGCGGACACACTCATGTATCCAGCACCGAGAGCAAGACACAGAACATCACCAACTTCCCTGAGGCCCCCTTGAGCCCCCTCCCAGTCATTAGCCCAAGGGTGTCTAACAGCTGGACCAATAATACCACCTACTGTCATTGCTTTTAGTTTAAATTACTGCTCGCTCATTCCACAGAGTCTCTGTTGAGTTGTACCTGAGACTTCTGAAAGCTTTTCTTATTGTTTGAATTCCATTCTTTGCCTTTGGTGGCTGCTCAGGTTGTTCTCAGGTCTCGAGTTCTGCTCCGGCTGCTGGGCCTCTCAGAGGGGACGTCACTCTTCTGTACCTGCTCACTGGTGCTCAGGTGGCCGAGCATGTCACAGCAGCCCTGTGATGGAGAGAAGTAATATCTCTGTCCTCACCCATCATAGACGAGTCCACAGACACAGCCAAGCTACCAGTCCTCTGCTGACACATCAAAAGGAAGCCCCTTTGTCCCGTTTCATAAGTCCCCTGGCTAAACTCTCTACAGTGTAAGAACAAAATCAAACTGTAATTAGGATAAGAAATTAGGATAAGTTTGCATTCACCAGAAATCCTTTGGCTCTGAGATGTGCATCAGCAAAATGTTAATATGTTTTTTGCATAGAGGCATATTTATATCTATCTAGTTTATCACTCTACCATCTATCTGACTATCTGTGCTGGATACATGGGTGTGTCCACTGTGAAAATTATGGAGCACTAAATTAATTGTATATTTTATTAAGATATAAATATTATCTATCATCTCAATCTGAGATGGGGTTTCACCAAGTTGCCCAGGCTGGTCCTGAACTCCTGACCTTAGGTGATCCACCTGCCTTGGCCTCCCAAAGTGCTGGGATTACAGGCTTGAGCCACCGTGCCCGGCCCTGTCATCTCAGTCTTTACATCAAGTGAATCGTATTCTACATGCTACTTAATATATAGAACACTTTTCCTGCCACTATTAGTGCTTATTTCCTTTTTTGTGTGCTTTCTAATGTTTCTGACCCTTCCTCCTCAGGCGATAGATGATGAGGAAGATCGCTTCTGTGGTGTGCGTCTACAGACTTCACCCCCGATGGAACCCCTGTACTTTGGTGCCTATTATATTGTGTCTAATTCTGCTCATCTGGAAATAATACCAGAGGTTGGTAGAATTCAAACCTAACACTGTAGATTTCAGAATATTTTGTGCTTTTGAAACATAGAATTTTAGCAAAATGCAATATTTTAATCAGTCACAAATATAAAGTTTTTAAAAATTGAAAATACAGGAAAACAGCCTTAATCAAATTACATATTTCCAAGGCCTTAACACAAGCAGAGGTAACATTTTAGTGTTTGGGACACTTACCTTGTGATTAAAACTGTGCATTTTGTTTCTAAATCAAAGTTTCCACTTCGCTGTTAAGGTTCCCTGCAGATCTTACATCTTGCCTAGCTAAGTCACTTAACAAGTATTTGTTAAGGTGTTTGAATGAAGAAATATGATATCTTATATTACACATCACATTTTATGTATGTTTACTAAAGATGACTGTATATTTCTCCACAATTGATATTATCCCTACATATTATTTTAATAGAACATAATACAACATGTAGGTAAAACCCTAGAGCTATTTTTTTTTTCTGAGACAGAGGTTCACTTTTGTTGCCCAACTGGAGTGCAGTGGTGCGATCTCAACTCACTGCAACCTCCGCCTCCTGGGTTCAAGTGATTCTCCTGCCTCAGCCTCCGGAGTAGCTGGGATTACAGGCACGTGCCACCACGCCTAGCTAATTTTTGTATTTCTCGTAGAGATAGCGTTTTGCCATGTTGGCCAGGCTGGTCTCGAACTCCTGACCTCGTTATCTGCCCGCATCAGCCTCCCAAAGCTCTGGGATTACAGGCATGAGCCACCACACCTGGCCAACACGTGAGATTTTTGTACTGAGCTCAGATCATTTTTCTCTGGCTCATGGGGTGTTTAGAGCTAGGTCGCTCTTGCTTTCATAAAATAAAAGTATTTACTAACATTGTAAATTTAAAAGAATGTTTACTGGCTGAGTGCGGTGGTTCATGCCTGTAATCGTAGCACTTAGGGAAGCCGAAGTGGGCAGATCACAATGTCAGGAGTTTGAGACCGGCCTGGCCAACATGGTGAAACCCCATCTCTACTAAAAATACAAAAATTAGCCAGTCGTGCTGGCACGCATTAGTAATTTCAGCTATTCAGAAGGCCGAGGCAGGAGAATCGCTTGAACCCAGGAAGTGGAGGTTGCAGTCAGCCGAGATTGTGCCACTGCACTCTAGCCTGGATGACAGAACAACACTCCTTCTCAAAAAAAAAAAAAAAAAAAAAAAAAGATATTTACCTCTCTCCGTTTTCCCCTCAACCAGCCATGACACTGCACAGAAAACGGGGGTACGTTCCATTGGCCAGTTCACTATAGGGAGCTGGGCCTTCCCTCCCACCACTGCTTCAAGTCAACTGCTGTGTTTCCTCTAGGAGTTGAAATTGTCCTACAGGAGCCCTGGAGAAATCCAGCCCTTCTCGAAATTCTATGCTGGGCAGATGAAGGAACCCATTCAAGTTGAGATTACTGACAAAAGACATGGGACTTTGGTCTGGAAGACTGTGGTGAAGCCAGGTAGGTGAGTGGGTGAGGCTGGCATTTTTGGTGAGGGGAAAATGCACCTCTACCATTGGATGTCAAAGAAGAAAGCCTGTTTCTGGTTCCATCCCAGATTAAAAATCGACTGTCTGTGTATTGCCAATGTGAGGAAAACAGAAGTGATGGCAGTGGTTTATCCATAGCAATTCAAATGCTCAAGGGGCCTGAGAATGGGGATGTCCACGGGAATAGAAACCCCCACACCTGCGGGCAAACAACAGGAGGGTTTGTTTTTTTGTTTTGTTTTTTAAGACAGACTCTTGCTGTGTTGCCCAGGCTGGAGTGCAGTGGTGCCATCTCCGCTCACTGCAAGCTCCTCCTCCTCGGTTCCAGTGATTCTCCTGCCTGGTACCAACACGAATAAAAATGCACTCTTTCAGTGTTGATAGTTTATGTCTAAAACGCATTTATCTTGACTATAATTTATGACATTATGACATAAGATTGTTGTAGCCCTCAGAGTTCCTAAGACATCCACCTGTGCGTAGAAATATTGGGAACATGGATTGGGAATGGTGCTCACACCTGTAATTCCAGCACTTTGGGAGGCTGAGGCTGAGGCAGGCGGATCATCCAAGGTCAGGAGTTCGAGACCAGCCTGGCAGATGTGGTGTAATCCTGTCTCTACTACAAATACAAAAGTTAGCTGCACATGATGGCACATGCCTATAATCCCAGTTACTCAGGAGGCTGGGGCTGTAGAATTGCTTGAACCTGGGAGGCTGAGGTTACCTTGAGATTGGGCCACTGCAATCTAGCCTGGGCAACAGAATGGGACTCTGTCAAAAAAAGAAAGAAAAGAAAAGAAAGAATATTGGGAAAATGTGTTCCTCTCTCTGATACGTTTCCTGAATGGGCAGTGAGTGGCACATGAGATAATTGGGTTTCATGAGTGTATTAGTGCGACAAACAAGATCGCTGCCTTATAGAATATGTAGAATTAAATTGTTCTAGTTGGCACGTGAAAGACTAGAAAAGCTCAGTGAGGGCTGAGGATTCGCTGTATCTCACCTCCACTTCTTCCCTCTTTTGTAGTGGACATCCAGCTTGGAGCTGCGTCAGCCCCTCCTGTCTACTCAGGTTGGTGAAATGTTTACCCTAAAGCCAGGGGGATGTAGCTGGTATCAAGAGGCCTTGAGCGCTTTGACTTCACAAAGCGACGCTCCGTTCCTTCTAACCTTCTCGTTTACAAAGAATGAGCAATGCCAGAGAAAAATGAGTGTGATTTACTTTTTGGAGGGCTTGAGGACAATGATGTCCACACGAGGAGTACCAACAGCAAATTCTTGGGATGAATATCTTGCATCTGGGGAACTGTAAGTTAAAGTAGTTCTATACTGAACTTTGAGAGGGATATAGTAAGTACAAGACTAGAAAGTTAATCAAGAACCGGAAGTAAAATACCCAAAATGAAATGAATGTGGCCTAGGCAACAGACACAAGATGAAGAGCCACCCCCGGCTGGGGGCTCACGCCTGTAATCCTAGCACTTTGGGAAGCTGAGGCGGGTGGATCACCTGAGGTCGGGAGTTCGAGACCCACCTGACCAACATGTTGAAACCCCCTTCTCTACTAAAAACACAAAAATTAGCCAGGCGTGGTGGCACATATCTGTAATCCCAGGTACTTGGGAGGCTGAGGGAGGAGAATCACTTGAACCTGGGAGGCAGAAGTTGTAGTGAGTGGAGATCCTGCCATTGTACTCCAGCCTGGACAACAATTAAAACTCCATCTCCAAAAAAAAAAAAAAAAAAAAAGAGCCACCCCCCACCCTGGAATGGTGAATCTTTGTTTGGTGTAGATCCTAAATCCTATCAGAGAGCAATTCTCAGAGTCTGCAACTCCCCCCTCCGTCCAGGTGCAGCCTTTGTGAAGGAGAACCGCCGGCAACTCCAAGCCAGGATGGGGGACCTGACGGGGGTGCTGGATGATCTCCAAGACAGTGAGGTTCTCACTGAGAATGAGAAGGAGCTGGTGGAGCAGGCAAAGACACGGCAGAGCAAGAACGAGGCCCTGCTGAGCATGGTGGAGAAGAAAGGGGACCCAGCCCTGGAGGTGCTCTGCAGAAGCATTAGTGAAAGGGACCCTTATCTTGTGTCCTATCTTAGACAGTAGACTTTGTAAAGTGAGTCAGTCCGAGTGTCTCGAAGAGAGAATCCAGTGTTCTCATTGGAAATGGATGAAGAGAAATGCATCCTTGATTCCAGGGTCCAAAACAGAGGAGGGCTGAATAACATTTGCCCATCACACAGGCTTTTGGGACAGACACATAACCTGGAAGATACCCATTGGCTGTATCCCAATGTCTTTTCCTCAAGAATATCTGAAGAGAAAGATTATACCTTCTGGCCAGGCACAGTGGCTTACGACTGTAATCCCAGCACTTGGGGAGGGCAAGGTTGTCGGATCACAAGGTCAAGAGATCGAGACCATCCTGGCCAAAATGGTGAATCCCTGTGTCTACTAAAAATACAAAAATTAGCTGGGTGTGGTGGTGCGCGCCTGTAGTCCTAGCTACTCAAGAGGCTGAGACAGGAGAATCACTTGAATTGGGGAGGCGGAGGTTGCAGTGAGCCAAGATCGCACCACTGCACTCTAGCCTAGTGACAGAGCGAGACTCTATCTCAAAAAAAAAAAAAAAAAAATCTGGAAAGAATAAAAATGGAACTTTTAAATCATTTCTAATCATGGCTCAGTATGTGACTGTTTCATCCACTGACACATTTCCTGAAGACCCAGGGTGAAGAAAGTCAAAGCAGTTGTGTTTCTGGGTGACAGGACCTAGAAAGGGAAAGTCTCCTGATTAACATGAAAGCCAATTTTTGTGGACACTCTGAAGTCTCACCGTTTTACCACAAAAAGCAGGGAAGCTAACAAAGTCAATTAAAGAGACTCAGGTATTTACTAATGGTATTGGTTTTATATATGTTTTCCCTTTAACATTTTATCTATTACTGTTATTACTAGAATAATGTAAGTTCATTACTCTACAAGTACCCGGGAGGCGGAGGTTGCAGTGAGCCGAGGTCGCACCATTGCACTCCAGCCTGGGCGACAGAGTGAGACTACATCTTAAAAAAAAAAAAAAAAAAAAAAAAAGAAAAGAAAACAACACAAGAGTAGCTCAGCACTTTGGGAGGCAGAGAGGGGCAGATCATGAGGTCAGGAGATTGAGACCATCCTGGCCAACATGGTGAAACCCCTTCTCTACTAAAGATACAAAAATTAGCCAGGCGTGGTGGCGCAGGCCTGTAATCCGAGCTACTTGGGAGCCTGAGGCCGGAGAATTGCCTGAACCAGGGAGTTGGAGGTTGCAGGGAGCTGAGATTGCACCACTGCACTCCAGCCTGGATGTTCCAGTGAGACTCTGTCTCAAAGGAAAAAAAAGGAGCAAAGACTGGGAGACCAGAGCTCCATTATCTGGGTCCAGGTCTACGGCTCCCTCTCTCCTAATATCACCTCCATATCAGTTTTTTAAATCACCCAAGGCAGCAGTCTGCCATGTCCTCTGGATCTCTTATGTGGCAAATGACTGAAAGTTCCACTTAAATGGAGTAAAACAACAAAGAGGGTGTCCTGGCTCAGTTGAATGCAAGGACAGGAAGTGGGACTGACGCAGAGAGGCTGCTCCGCGGGCTCCTCAAACGCCAGCAGGAAGGAACGTTTCTCCATGTCTCCACCCTGCCTGCCGTGCTGTTGGTCCACACAGTATTAACACGAAGCCTCACACCTCAAAAGAGACAACCCGGCGAAGAGCAAGGGCAGCTTCTGACCCTCCCAGTGAGGAGAAGTCTCCTCAGGATGTCATAATGCCTTGCAAGCCCATTTCCCAGCCAGCTTGTTTCCCAGAAGTCAGGGGAGCCGATTAAATCTTCAAAATCTGCCAGGTTTGGAGGCTCATGCCTGTAATCCCAGCACTTTGGGAGGCCGAGGCAGGCAGATCACCTGAGGTCAGGAGTTCAAGACCAGCCTGGCCAACATGGTGAAACTCCATCTCTACTAAAAATACAAAAATTAGCCAGGCATGGTGGCACACATCTGTAATACCAACTACTTGGGAGACAGATACAGGAGAATCCCTTGAACCCGGAGGGCAGAGATTGCAGTGAGCCGAGATGGAGCCATTGTCTCTCCTGCCTGGGCGACAAGAGACTCTGGCTCAAAAAAAAAAAACACAATAGGCAACCGGCAGCCCTCGGGGCTGCTCTCTCTATGGAGCAGACATTCTTTTATTCCTTCACTTTCTTAATAAACTTGCTTTCACTTTATGGACTGGCCCTGAATTCCTTCTTGCGCAAGACCTATCTCAAAAAACAAAAAGAAAACAAGTGAACTTGAATCTAATCAAGCCTCCATATCTAAACATAAGTTTAAAAGAAATTCAAAGGCTAGAAAAACATGTTAAATAAGGGCCAGGCACTGTAGTTCAAGCCTGTAATCCTAGCACTTAAGAGGCCAAGGCAGGCGGATCACCTGAGGTCAGGAGTTCGAGACCATTCTGACCAACATGGTGAAACCCCATCTCCACTAAAAATACAAAAAAATTAGCTGGACATGGTGACAGGCACCTGTAATCCCAGCTACTTGGGAGGCTGAGGCAGGAGAATCACCTGAACTTGGGAGGCAGAGGTTGCAGTGAGCCGAGATCAGGCCATTGCACTCCAGCCTGGGTGACAGAGGGAGACTCCATCTCGAAAAAAAAGAAGAAGAAAGAAAAACGTTAAATGACAACACAAGGATGTAACTGGCAAAACTGAAACCAGAGAAAATTTAACAGAAAAAATGACCTAGTTTCTACAACAGTAACAAGGTTCAAATTGTGGGGGCAGGGGGAAATTAGGTAAGCAGCAACAAAGAATTAGAAATTAGATGAACAAAGAATTAACACAGAAAGACTATTATAATGGATGATTAATATCTCTATGCAAAGCAATAAACTAAAAATAAGAACCAGGGAAATGACAACATTAACAGAATATTTTATGATTTCATGAATTATGGTTACTTTTACTTGTAAGGGAGTAAAGCATTTTTTAACTCATCTTTTAAACATACATAGTGATTTTTTTTTATATACAGGGTCTCACTCTGTCAGCCAGGCTGGAAGGCAGTGGCACAATATCAGCTCACTACAACCTCCACCTCCTGAGCTCAAGCAATCCACCCACCTCAGCCTCCCAAGTAGCTGGGACTTACAAGCGTGCACCACACACTGACTAATTTTTGTATTTTTTTGTGGAGACAGGGTTTGCCATTTTGCCCAGGCTGGTCTTGAACTCCTGAGCTCAGACGACCCCCCCCCCCCCCACATCATCCTCTCAAAGCATGAGCCACCACACCTGGCCATCATAGTGATATTTTTACAGGTGAAGTAATATAGTTATATATAATGTTCCCAAATTTCTTTTTCTTTTTCTTTTTCTTTTCTTTTTTTTTTTGAGACAGGGTTTTGCTCTTGTCGCCCAGGCTGGAGTGCAATGGCAAGATCTCGGCTCACCGCAACCTCTGCCTCCCAGGTTCAAGCGATTCTCCTGCCTCAGCCTCCCAAGTAGCTGGGATTACAGGCATGAGCCACCATGCCTGGCTAATTTTGTATGTTTAGTGAGGACGAGTTTTCTCCATCTTGGTCAGGTTGGTCTCGAACTCCTGACCTCAGGTGATCTGCCCGCCTCGGCCTTCCAGTGTTCACAATTTTCTTTAAAAACATCCACCTAGCAGTGAGGGCACAGGTGAAACGGGATATTGAGGATGCCAAAAAAGAAGCAGGTTTTTGAAGGGACAGGATGAGAAAACAAGAACAGGAAGCACGGCTGGAGGAGATGAAGACCCAGAGAAAACAGAAGGGAGTTGGACACCTATAACCGCTAGAGGGCGGAAGAGGACTATCCTTTAGTGTCCTCAGCCCAGACCTGAACCAAGGCTCAACAGGGTTCTTCCCAGCTCCTGGGACTTACGTTGTAACTTGGGAACCCCTGAAAAGGAGAGCCTGAAAGGAGGGCTTACATGCAGGTAGTTTATTTGGGAAAGAGGTCAGAAACTTTCTTATGCCACATTTTACTTTTTTTCCTTTTTTGAGACAGTCTTACTCTGTCCCCCAGGCTAGAGTGCAGTGGTGTAATCTTGGCTCACTGCAACCTCTACCTCCCAAGTTCAAGCAATTCTCCTGCCTCCACCTCCGAGTAGGCATGTGCCACCATGCCTGCCTAATTTTTATATTTTTAGTAGAGAGGGTTTCACCATGGTGGCCAAGGTAGTCGAACTTCCAACCTCAGGTGATCCATTTGCCTTGGCCTCCCAAAGTGCTGGGATTACAGAGGTGAGCCACCAAACCTGGCCATACATTTTAGTTTTTAATACTACATATCATGGAATACTGTTCAGACTTTGAAAGGAATGAAATACTGGCCGGGCACAGCAGCTGTGCCCTGAGACAGAGTCTTGCTCTGTCACCCAGGCTGGAGTACAGTAGCGCGATCTCAGCTCACTGCAACCTTGGTCTACCGGGTTTAAGCAAATCTCCTGCCTGAGCACCCGGAGTAGCTGGGATTACAGGCATGCGCCACTATGCCCAGTTGATTTTTGTCCTCACCCGTAGGACCGGGGACCCGGACATCATCTAGTGTGGGAGGCATATAATGAGCGCCATGGACTGAAGCCAGGATGGTCTCAGGAGAGGCACTTCCCTTCCTGGCTGCCTGAAGCCCTCTGCAGGGCTCTGCTTCTGGAAATGCATTCAAGGTCAGAGCTTCTAGTCCCAGTAAAGCGGATCCTCGGGAAGACACCTGACCAGAAGGAAGTCACTGGCTTGGACGATCTGAGTCTGGGAGGGGGCAAAACCCACTCCTGGTGGG
The DNA here is from genome assembly GCA_963574635.1 of Cheracebus regulus. Lineage (NCBI taxonomy): Eukaryota > Metazoa > Chordata > Mammalia > Primates > Pitheciidae > Cheracebus > Cheracebus regulus. The sequence goes on from CAUYQU010096122.1 coordinate 20,496, forward strand.
GCCATCTGGCAGCACATGCTGCTAAGGCAGTGCCGCCTGGAGACCAGAAATGTTTATTTGGGCAGTGGGGCGAGGGGGTTGGAACTGGCAAATGGGCAGTTGTCTAAAAATCATTGTGGGAAACTAAGGATTGTCTACCTCTGGCTTCCAAAATTCTGATACGCAGTAGGATATTGTTTTGCATCTGCATACTTTTCTTTTTTTGAGACAAGGTCTTGTTTTGTTGCCCAGGCTGGACTATAGTGGCATGATCTCAGCTCACTGCAACCTCTGCTTCCAGGGTTCAAGCAATTCTCCTGCCTCAGCCTCATGAGTAGCTGAGATTACAGGCACACGACACCACACCCGGCTAATTTTAGTATTTTTAGTAGAGAGGGGGTTTCACCATGTTAGCCAGGCTGGTTTCAAACTCCTGGCCTCAAGTGATCTGCCTGCCTTGGCCTCCCAAAATTCTGGGATTACAGGCATGAGTCACCACACCTGGCCGCACCAGCACATTTCTACAAAAGAATGCCCTCTATAGTCAACAATAATGGATTTCAAAATAGCTAGAAGAGAGAATTTTGCATGTTCTCACCACAAATAAATGACAAACGTCTAGGATAATGGATTTGCTAATAACCTTGATTTGATCATTGCACAATTTATATATGTATTGAAACATCACACTGCACTCCATAAACATGTACACTTAAAAACAAAATTTAGTTTTAAAAATCCCACCCTGTATTACATGATGCTTTATATTCCACTCTATTCCATTTTGTTTTGTTTTGGTCTTTTTGGGGTTTTTTTTGCTGTGTCACCCAGGCACAATCTCGGCTCACTGCAACCTCCGCCTCCCAGATTCAAGGAATTCTCCTGCCTCAGCCTCCCCAGTAGCTGGGATTACAGGCTGTCACCACCATGCCCAGCTAATTTTTGTATTTTTAGTAGAGACGAGGTTTCACCATGTTGGCCAGGCTGGTCTCGAACTCTTGACCTAAGGTGATCTGTCCACCTTGGCCTCCTAAGGTGCTGGGATTACAGGTGTGAGCCACTGCGCCCAGCCTATTCCTATTTTTAAATGCTGATCAGGTCACCTTAAAATGGTTTCCTCACTCTCTAAGGATCTGGGATAGGGTTTTCCACTGTTCTAGATTATCCCCATGTGTTTTCACTTGACAGCGATTATGGTGAAGAACGAGTTCACACCACACTGCCTCCCAGTGAGCCTTCCCCACCACACAAAGCTGCCTCCGGGAATCGCTGCCAGCTCTGATTTCAGGAGTAACTGGGCTCAGAGCACTGAGACACTTGCCCAAGGCCACACAGCCTGGATGTCGCGATGCCCATTTCTGCCTATCTCCTGGAGGAGGAAAATGACTAAATACACCTAATTTTGCTGCTATTGAGTAAAATTTAATCCAGTCCTTCCTCCACTTCTGCAGGTAAGATCGAGCTGCACTCACATGCTGTTCTCTTACACTATACCACGTAAATTAAAGGCATTCCAGAGCTCAGACTTTAAAATGTCTTTTTCACTTTGGGAGGCCGAGGCAGGAGGATCACTTGAAGCCAGGAGTTTGAGACCAGCCTGGCCAACATGGTGAAACCCTGTCTCTACGAAAAATACAACAATTAGCCGGGTGTGGTTGGGCACACCTGTACTCCCAGTAGTCCCAGCTGCTCAGGAGGCTGAGACATGAGAATCGCTTGAACCCAGGAGGTGGAGTTTGCCGTGAGCCAAGATTGTGCCACTCCACTCCAGCCTGGGCAATAGAGTCAGACTGTGTCTTATAAAAAGAAAAAAAATTGCTGAACACAAATCATTGACTAATACAAGCGCTTTAAATATTAAAATTATTTCTTAAAAAGCAAAAGAGGCTGGGCACGGTGACTCATGCCTATAATCCTAGCACTTTGGGAGGCCAAGGCAGGAGGATCACTTGAGGTCAGGGGTTTGAAACCAGCCTGGCCAACATGGTGAAACCTCATCTCAAATACAAAAAAAAAACTAGTTGAACATGGTGGCAGGTGCTTGTAATCCCAGCTACTTGGGAGGCTGAGGCAGGAGAATCACTTGAACCTAGGAGACAGAGGTTGCAGTGAGCCAAGACGGTGCCTGGGTGACTGCACTACAGCCTGGGTGACACAGCGAGACTCCATCTCAAAAAAAAGAAAAAGAGGCCAGGCACTGTGGCTCATGCCAGTAATCCCAGCACTTTCGGAGGGGGAGGCAGGTGGATCGCTTGAGCAGAGGAGTTCAAGACCAGCCTGGGCAACATGGTGAAACCCTGTCTCTACAAAAATACAAAAATTAGCCGGGCGTGATGACGCCTGCCTGCAATCCCAGCTACTCTGGAGGCTGAGGCAGGAGGATCGCTTGAGCCTGGGAGATGGAGGCTGCAGTGAGCGGTGATCATGCCACTGAACTCCAGAGTGTGACAAAGCAAGAACTTGTCTCAAAAATAAAAATAGAAAAGCAAAAAATAAAGGTTATGTACAAAGAGGAATCGCTAAGCTGATTCCAAAAATGAGTAAGTAGAAAATCTGTAGTGAAACCAGAGCATCCCCTCCTGCTTTGGAGAAGGGCTATAACACAGCATGCAGTCAGCTGGGGACAGATGGCATGGGTGTGTCTGCACATAAAGTTCAAGTCATTTTGGTCCATGCAGGATCATCCAGACCTTCCCAAGACTGAATGAGCCTGTGGCTTTCTTCCTTTTCCATAGTCCCAACAAGCCTACATGACGTTCAATTCTTTTCTTGTTTTTTTTTTTGTTGTTGTTGTTGTTTTGAGACAGGGTGTTGTTGTTTTTTTGAGACAGAGTCTCACTCTGTCACCCAGCCTGGAGTGCTGTGGCACAATTGCAGCTCACTGCAACCTCCGCCTCCTGGGTTCAAGCAGTTCTCCTGCCTCAGCCTCCCGGGTAGCTGGGATCACAGGCAAGAGCCACCACGCCCGGCTAATTTTGAATTTTTAGTAGAGACCGGATTTCTCCATGCTAGTCAGGTTGGTCTCAAACTCCCGACCTCAGGTGATCCTCCCACCTCAGCCTCCCAAAGTGCTGGGATTACAGGCATGAGCCACCACACCCAGCCGCCCAGCCTGAATTTTTTAAAAAGTTTTTATATAGCTTGATACCAAGGGATTAAATCTTGACAGGGCATTTGGCATGGCTCAACTACAGGAAAGAGTTATCCACGGTGTTCTCAGCCCTCTCCTACACCCAGCCCCGCTGCAGGAAAGGGTCAGGGTCAGCTTTTTCTCTGTGACCCTGCGGCCAAAGTTAAGGATGTCCATAAATAATCCTTCCTTTCTCTGCTTCCACACACACACAAAGACTGCACTTCCTGGAACCCCTTTGAAGCCTGCATGACCAGGTGACCTGCTCTGGCTAATGAGTGTGAGCAGACGGGACAGGTGTCCTATCAGGTCCAAGCTTCAGGAGTCACTGCCTGCTGTGCCATCTTCTCTTCTTCCCAGTGCCCAAGGGCTGGCAGCACTCCAGATGATGGCTGTGCCATGGGCCCAGGGCACATGGGTGATACGGGGCAGAGCGCTTGGCTGGCCCACAAAGGAGAGAAACCTCTGCTGCATGAGGATCATGAAGAACCTGCAGCTGTGACTCCCACACAGCCCAGCCTGCTGTGACCAACACAGCTCCAGGAGAGCGTGGCATGTGGAGGTCTCAGAAAAATCGATGAACAGGCTGGGCGTGGGGACTCACGCCTGTAATCCCAACACTTTGGGAGGCTGAGGCGGGCAGATCACCTGAGGTCAGGAGTTCAAGACCAGCCTGGCTAACATGGCAAAACCCCATCTCTACTAAAAATACAAAAATTAGCCAGGAGTGGTGGTGGGCGCCTATAATCCCAGCTACTCAGGAGGCTGAGGGAGGAGAATCACTTGAACCCGGGAGGCAGAGGCTGCAATGAGCCAAGATCATGACACTGCACTCCAGCCTGGGTGGCAAGAGGGAAACTGTCTCAAAAAAAAAAAAAGAATGCTGATTGAATGAATGGCAGGGAAGCAGGACAGGGTCACAGATGTCCCCCCAGGCCAGAGGTGGAGGAAGCAGCCATGCCTGAAGCCCGCTCTCCACACAGATGCTTTATTTCACACACTCCCGTTTTGCCATGCTGAACCTGGCATCTTGGCCCTGACTTTTCCCCCGCCTGGCAGCACTGGAGGGCTCTTGGGGAGTGAGGAGCTACAGAGACAGGGCCACAGGATGCCTGGAGAGCCTGGGAGATGGAGACGGGACAGCGAGTCTGAAGCAGGAGGCGGGGGACCCACAGGGAGTCAGGGCTCAGCAGACAGGGAAGGGGCAGATATGGAGACAAGACGGAGAGACTGACCAGGAAGCCGAGAGAGCAGGAGGTCGGGAAGCAGAAGGAAAAGCAGGGTCAGGAGCAGAGAGAAGGACGGGGAGACAGACGAG